>JAJPUD010004601.1:112403-181019 GCA_023553655.1 Myrmecobius fasciatus | reverse complement strand
ACTACTACTACTACTACTACTACTACTACTACTACTACTACTACTACTATTACTGCATTTTTGGTATAATGCATATGTTTTGATGAGGCTTCTAAACATAATCCCTGGGAAAAGCTTCAGGATTAGACCTTTTTGGTCCCTCCTCCAGTGTCTTGGTAATTCGTGCTCTCACTGATTAACTCAAACTTCCCAGATCTTGTTCCTAGCTTTAACTCCCTGAAGCAACTCAAACTTGTCAGATCAAGTAATTTCAGATTAAAAGAGAAAAAAACATCATGATTGAGACAATTTTATGCAGAATACTGGAGTTCAAATACTGTCTGTGATGCTTGGGCAAACCACTTACTCAATGGGCTTTAGTCTCCATATATCCACATAAAATAAAAATTTTAGATGAGATATACTTTGAGCTTTGTGCTCTTCTAGTTCCAGATATATGACCTGAAAAGGACAAAAGAGTCCAGCCAACATCAGAGGAAATAGGGCCAGCAGGTGAGTTCATTGACTTCATTACCTTCCCTCTTCTTTCACTTAACCTTGGCATTGTGTATCTGCCTCTTATATCACTCCACACAGACAACTGGTTCCAAACTCCGCTGGTACTGATTCATGCTGGAAATTTCCCATTACTGAAAGTTGCTGAGGAGCTTCCAAAAAATATGGCCCCTGTGGAATCATAGAAGTTCAGAGCTGAAGGGATCTTAGAGGTCATCCAGGCAAAACATTCCCAACATTTTTTTGCATCCTGAATATCTTTGGTATTCTGGTGAAGACTACAGATCTCTTTTCAGAATGATACTTTTCATTTCATAAAATATATAAAATCATAAAAATTATATTGATATATAATTTTATAAGTTATTAGCTTATCCTAAGTTAAGAAACCTTGTTACTTTAACCCTTGCTTTATGATTTCATTGTTCAATTATTTTTCAATCACATCTGACTCTTGGTGAGCCTTTTTGGAGTTTTCTCAGCAAAGATACTGAAGTTATTTTCCATTTCTTTCTCCAGTTCATATTTCAATGAGGAAACTTAGGCAAACAGGATTAAGGGACTTGCCCAGGATCACACAGACAATAAGATCAGATTTCAATTTGAGTCTTCCTGTCTCCGGACCCAGTGCTCTAATCTCTGCACTACCTAGTTGACTGTATTTTATATAGATCAGACAGGTTATCAAAATATGATCGAGATATCCTTTCAGAGGGTTAATGAGATCAAAATTATTTTTATAATTATAATCATAGCTTAATTTTAATGCATGAAACATTTATAGATATAATTCAAATAAACAAAATTTCTCTTCTTAGTAAGGTTCTCAATAATTGTTTAAGAGGTCTTGAAGTTAAAAATGTTTGAGAAGCACTGGTATAGACAATAAAATTGAGGCCCAAGCAGGTTACATAATTTGTGCACTGACATACAGCTAAGCTAATAATAACACAGGTAAAACAAGAACCCACAGTTCTTACTCTTAAGACTTTTCTTTGACTGGACACAAAAAAAGATAATTAATTTTCAAGCATAAGTTTCACTGAAGGATATGTGAACACAGAGATTAATAAATTGTTTCTACATATCCCAAATAGTCATAACTTCTTTCAAGTAATTCTTCCTTCCCAACAAGTATCTAAACTCAGAGAGGTATGGAAGATATCCTAGGAGGTCTCTTTTCATGACTTAAGACTAAAAGAGACAAGACCCTTAGCTAGGTTTGTGCCTTTATAAATGATTTTTAAGAAAGGGATAACATATGAAGGACATTTGCTTCAAGTCCAGTGCAGGTCAGATATTATTAATGCAGAATCTTTCCAATTCTCTGGGATTAGACACTGAGTGTATTCCCAGGCCCAGAATAGTTTGGTATTGCCATGTAGCCTGTACCTAATATCCCAGTTTCCATTCCAAGGTCTCCTTTGTCAGGAATTATTCATCTTTTTTGTGTTGTGGACTCCCTTGGCAGCTTGATGAAGTGTATGGATCTCAGATTGTTTTTTCTAAATTCATAATTGATATATATTTCATTTAGAGGTTAATAAAATAAAGATGTATTTTTCCCCAAAATTACATTCATAGAGCCCTTACCTTGAAACCTAACTTCCACTCTCCATTTTAAAATCTCCTGCCCTACAGTTAGCTTGTACCTATAAAGCACCCACAAACTGCTAGGGATAATCTATTTACCACCACTCCTCCACCCAATGAATTTCCCCAAACTGGAAAAATAAAGAGAAAATCCCTCTTTTAATATGCCATTTCAAAACTTAACGTCTTGAGCAAGGGAAAGTGTTGATTTCAGTGGGAGCACGTTGGGCAGGGGTAGCAAGAACATATAAGTATTTTTTTTATTTGAGGGCTTAAAAAAAATCAGCCTCCTCAAAGAACAGGTCACCTGTATTTCTTTTCTGTTCCTGACCCAAAGGTGATGTAATTTCTTTGGAGTTTTCCATGACTATTTGGCCTGTGGCTCCTGCCCCAGGCACTGCCCAAGCAGTCAAGTGTGAAATTCACTTCGAAATCCCTTCCTTCTTGGCTCCCCCTTCCTCTTGGAAGGTGCCTACGAGAAGCCCTCTCGATGAGAGACTCGGAGATGAGATTGGGAGCTGAGGAGACTCCTTCTAATTGCTTTGAAAGCAATTTGTGGATGTCCAGCCTCTTTTCCTGCCCCCTCAAATGGCTTGCTCGTTTCACATCTGAGTTCACTCATCTCCTTGCAGTGCCTGCAGAAGGAATTGAGAGCAAGCAGCAATGTCAGACTCAGTGCCCCTTAAAGAAATCCACTGTTTTTTACCCCATTCACGGCTCTAGAAGCATTCAAGAATCATTAGTGTTTGATGATCTTGTGTTTCAAGACTTCAATCTCTTGTACTTTGAAATTGAAATTCCTTAGCCTGCAAGGGACCCAGCCTCTGACAGCTGACTTATTGAACTTTCTTAAGCTGCAACAGCAAAGAAAGGAAATCTATCAGCTTTACCTCTTGCAGCAACAGTATCTGTGAGGGAGCCACTAAACACCTGCCAAATCCTGCTGAAACATCATCACCCCCTGCAGAGGTACTTTATCTTTGATGGGAGGGGTGAAGCGAGGGGTTGTCCCAGGAGACAAAGAGGGAGGATGCTAAGTGAAAAGGAATTGTTTTGGGTGAATAGTCCTATCTACCCATAAGAAACAAGTATGTGTTTAAAATAATGGTGAATCAGTCCTACAGTCCATCCATTCATCCCAGGAAACTGTCTCTTTAAGTGGGATTATGTACCTCAAGAATTTAGGGATGTCCTTAAAACATGACTAATTTCTCTTAATATTGCATTTTTTTTACCTTGAATGATAACTATAATAATAATTGAATAATTGTAATAATGATAACCCTACATATTCACATAGTAGTTAGGGCTATGAAGTACTTTTATATATCTTTATCTTGTTTGGCTCTTACAAAACACACCGATTTGCACCGTGGAAGTATTCAAATCTTGCCTCAGGTACTTATTAGTTGTGTGATCCTGGACATGTCAATGAACCTCCCATCATCTCAGTTTCCTCATATACTAGCAGCTGCTTCACAAAGTTGTTGTAAAGATCAAATAAGATGACATTAAATGAATTTTGTAAACATTTAAGTTCTGGGTAATTAATTATCATTATCATTATTCTTTTACAAAAGAAAACACCAAAGATGGATGGATATGAAGTCACAGGATTGCGACAGAATCATAAAATTGCAATTTCAGGTTGGGAAGGACCTCAGCTATAATTTTTATTAATGATGATTCTAATAACCAATATTTACATAGTATTTATTAGACTTACATAGCCATATATGCATTTAGTGACAAAGTTGAGGCTAAGAGAGGACAAGTGAATTTCCCAGCGCCATATAGTTATTAAGGTGGGATTTTGATTGCCAGACTTCCGTACTCCCAGTTTAGCCTTCTAATAGACTACCTTCTCCAATCCATATATAAAGACTTCCCTTTATATCACATTTGAGCAGAGGTCATCTGCACCGTTGCCTGAAGACCTACAATAAGAGGAAACCCCATCTCTTTTTATGTGGCTCAATCCACTCATGCTGTGCTCTAATTTTAGGAAGTTTTTCCTTACCTCAGGATGCAGACTCTTTTCTGAAACTTTTTTTCCTTCTCAGCACCATAGAAGTAGAAGAAGTGGGCAGAAAGTAGTTGGGAAAGTTTATAAGCATCATACTTCAGTTGAAAATTACAGTAAGGGTCAAACTGGCAGAGTGCTCCATGTAGGGAGTACAAGTTATACTTGCATGAAGTAGGGGCCTAGTAATAATCTACAGTAAGTGATCCTGATTTTTTTTTGTATCATGGATTCTTTGGGTAGTCTGGTGAAGACTATGTACTCTTTTCAGAATAATAGTTCAAATGCATAAAATACAATACATCCAATTAAAAAGGAAATGAAATATTTTGAATTTATCTATCTGTCTGTCTATCTAAATTCACAGACTTTATATTAAGAACCTTTGATAAGGGAAGGTACTGAATTTGTCTGTTTATAACCCATTACTCCTGATTCTGTCCTCTGGAACTAAGCAACACCAGTCTAATCACTTTTCTATAAGAAAAAAAAGCATAATACAAATGGCTTCGGACATTCCTGCCAATATTTGAAGACAACTACCTTTGTCATTATCCCTGCCCACTCTCTCTTCCCACCTTAATAGCTTCTCTTCTCCAGGCTAAACATCCCTACTTCCTTCACCTAATTTCTTTGTGACATGGACCTTGACCATTATTATTGTCTTCCTCAGGAAGTCCAGGAAACGCTTTAGCTTATCTTCTTCCTTTCTTTTTTTAAGAATTGGGGTTGATTAAGTGAATCAATCAAATCACTCCATCCAACTAGGGAGCATAGTGGATAGAGCATTGGGCTTAGAATCAGGAAGACTCATATTCCTGAACTCAAATCTGACTCTAGCTGGGTGGCCCTGGGCAAGTCACTTAAGCTTACTTGCCTCAGTTTCCTCATCTGTAAAATGAGTTGTAGAAAGAAATGGCAAACCACTTAATTATCAGTCCTGATTAAAATGACTGAACAACACTTGTCAAGATTCTAATACTTAGTAAGATGAGAACACCTCAAAAAGAGGATCAACCATAATGTTTTCGATTAAGTTGATAAAGTCTTTGTTGAATTTATATTATTTCCCCTGCACAGGAAATATATTTGGATTGATTGAGGAGAGTTGTCATGCTGGTAGAAGCTTTTCAGCTAACTCCCTAAGAAGGAATTTGAGGGGGGGATATAGAGAAGACCATACCAAAGCTTTTCTATTTGCTATACACTCCACAAGGTATAACTAGTCTCCTCAACCATTTTCAACATAGTTATTGTATTACATGAACTCTATAGTTCATCCAATGACTTCTGAGGACTTTTTGACATCTATTTTAAAGCTCAACAGATTCGATTGAGAAGTGGGATGGAGCAATTAGGTCAGTTGGTTCATATATCCTTCATTCATATATCCTTCACCTTTATACTATATTGTGTTAGTCAGAATCAAACACAATACTTCAAATGTGATCTAATCCCATAGAGCCACAACATTTTGCTATTGTTGTTCTTTGTTTTTAAAGGAGGAGGACAAACTAGATCTATGATTTCATTCATATAAAGAACTCTCAATGGAAAAACTCTCTCTTTCAACACGGATCTGTAGTGTTCTGTAATTCTATAGTCTTAGTGATTTACCAGTGGTTTGAGGGTAGACCTTGAACCTTGATATTCCTATCTCTAAAGCAGGCATTCTATCTACCATATTGCTTCTAAGCAAAATAATCACCTCTTCATTCCTGAAAGTTGGGTCCTTATTAATACAGCTTTTTGAGGAAGAAAGGGGGTTGTCCTATCACACTGTTGATAAAGGTTGAGTTTAACAATCTCCTAAAACCCCTATATCTCTTTTTCTTTTATCCCCAGACATGCTTCCTCATATAGAATCTGAAGGCTCTTTTTTCCAGTTCCATTTTTTTGTACCTCCTCTCTCAATGCTAAAAAAATGGTTTTAGGGCAATGAAAGAAATGCATAGCCCATTTTTACAGGAGGTAATAAAAACAAAACAAAATAAATAAAACAAAACAAAAAGGAACTTGCTCATCTGAGATGTGGTAAGGCAATAATTAATAGTAATAATAAACAGGCTCTAAAGGTGTTAAATTATTGGTCTGCAATGAAATATAGGAATTTGAGGATTTTCAGGTCTCATCCCTAAATCTGTGAGATTGATGAGTGAGCACAAAATAATAAATATCTGTGTCTTTAGAATTAATGCTTCTTGAAGATTCATCTTTGCATGCAAGACAATCTCTATTTTGTTTTTTATGGATATTCAGCATAGATAGATATGACTTGCCCAGTGCCTATCTTGCCATTGTCTCTAAGGAGAGGAAGAGGGGAGTTGTGGAGGTGGAAGGTATCCTTTCTGGGCTCATGGATCACTTTTATAAGAATAAAAAGACTATTTCTAGATAGCACATTTCCAGACATAAGTGGAGTCCAAATTAGAGAGCCAAAGATGATGGAGAAAGGCAGCTGAGCTTTATGATTTTATCCTGAAAGTGTTTGCTGCCCTGAAGACCCTTCTTTCTCTAGCCTCTCTGTAGTCTTGATAAAATGATAAAAATGATGAGCGGGACCTGGCCTCTGTATTACTTTTCTTTAATACTTGAACTTTCTCAGAGCTGGTTGGAGTACCTGACTTGCCTCCCTATGTCCAAAGCTCATCAAAACTCCTATATCTACAGGCTTTTCTAGTACTCACTGGTTTCCTGAACTTAGTAACCTCAGGGGATAGCCATTTTGGCACCTAACATTCTCTCTAGAGAACCTGGGTTGGAAAACACACACATCCACACAGAGGGAAGAATGCAAAGCCTTAAAAGAATACCTTGAGGACAAGTCTTTTCATTTTTATACAAAAATTGACAGATTTGCCTCCTGAAGTTAGGATATTCTACTTTGGCTTGGTCATAGAGAGGTAATGAAGGTAAGGCAGAGGAAACAAATAGAAGGGAGAAAAAGGGAAAGACACTGGAAAGGAAGAAGAAAAAGAGAGAGAGAAAGGCAAAAAGCAAGAAAGAGGGAGATAACAGAGAAGAGAGACAGAGACAGACAGACAGAAAAAGGCAGAGAGAAGAGAAAGAGGAGAGCGACAGAGAGGAAAAGTGAGACATAGAGACAGAGACACACACAGAGGCAGACAAAGACAAAGAAAGAGAAACAGAGAGACAGAGACAGTGAGAGAGAAAGACAGATAGAGAGAGATTGGAGAAAAGGAAGGAAAATATCTAAGTGGAAAGAAGAGAGAAACAAAGAGAAGAGGGAGGAAGGGAATCAGAAAGAGGAAAGAGTAGAAAAGGGAAGAAGGAAAAAGAAAATAATCAATAGTGTAGAGAGTATGCAAAAAAATAAAGTCAATCAATAAGCTATTTGTAAACTTAATATAGTCCAAGAGCTAAGGTAGGTGCTTGACTTGGGGAGAGGAAGGAATAGGTATCCCTGATGTTTTTTACAAATAAAAGTAGCAATAGACAAAATATCTGCTCCACTCCAAAGTCATTAATTAGAAGTGTTGCTATTTTCCTACCACTGTATTTGTAACTAGTCCTCCATTCATCTTTCCCCTTTCCTAGCTCTTTCCAAAGTCAGCAGGGATACCACTTGTCATCTTTCCTACTCATTTTATTCTCCCTAATCTCCTCCCCTCTTTTTCTGTTTCAGTGCCCTCTAATGACCTATTCTTTTTAGTCCATCCTGGCCTGAGCTAGCCACCATCCTATTTTGGAAACTAGGTTATGCTCATATACCTGATTGGGAAGTGCTGAAAAGAATGAGATAGTGGGAATGCTAATTTGTGCAATTTTCAAGGATTAATGTAAAATACAAATCTGGAGATGGAGTTGTTACACTAGGCCCATTGTTATGAATACTGATTCTGGAAAGAATTCCTTAATACTCCTCCCTCCCCCAGTAATTCTTCATATCTTGAAAAATATAGTCAATAGTGAGCTAAAACTTTAAAAGCATATGACTTACCTTGAGGGTAAACAGGAGAGGGAGATGATAAGCACTTTGGCTTTTGGAAAAATGTCTAGTACAATACAAACATATGTGCTTCTCAAAAATGTCTTCCATAAATTGAGAATATAATTTTTAAGAGAATATAACTTCATACCACTTTTATAATTAAGGTGGAATTAGATAATAAATAAGTATTTTTCTAGTACCTAACTAAACTTACTTGATAGAAAGTATCTCTTGTAGTATCAGAGAAACTGAGGCAAGCAAGAGATTGTTTTTTAATCTTTAATGTGGAGTTAAGCTAACTGACCACATGGGACTCTTGTCCAAAGCATTTGGCGCAAATAAATTGAGCCAGGGAACTTATATAGGGTTTTAACTAACTAGGATTTACAACAGAATACATAATCTGAGTATATAATTTTATAGGGGAAACAAAGACAGATAAGGAGGGCAAGGACACTGGAAGGATGGACAAGTCATAATTCCAGGAAAGGATAGGAATCAAGATAAGAAGGTTAAGGGCAGGAGACATTGAGGTGAGGGTCAATACTCAAACAGAGGGGGAATTATCCTAGCAAGAATCCAGATAATGCACCTGGAGTTTATGACATAATGTTATGTAAAGGTGATCAGAACTTCAAGGTTTTGCCTGGGCTTTTTTTTTTTTTAACTCAATTTTCTAGTCTTAATGGCAGGGCTCAACACTCTCAAATAGGAATCCCTCTAGGACTCCATTGGACTTATTTTCTATCCTAGTCTACCAGAACTAACAACCAAATACAAGGAAAAAATTGAGTGTGAAAAGGAAAATTGAAGATGTAACTTTTCACATAATTCTCATCCATTGTCATGTAAATTCTGTATTCTAGAAGCTAGCTTCTTAAACTGTGGTTCACATAGGGTCTCATAACTGAATGTGAGGATTGTGAAATAATGATTTATTATCAGTAAATATTTGTTCTGTATACTTGTTTTATATATCTATATACTGGATATCATGTAAAAATTTCTTGGATGAAGAGGGATCACAAGTGGAAAAAATTTAAGCCCTGCTCTAGATCATACTGTAACTCCCCTCCTTCTACCAGAATCAATCTTTTCTTGATACCTAAACAGGAGAAACTTTGACACTATTGATTCAAATATGCTTAGAAATAATCTGATCTTACTTTTTTTTTAATTATCACTCACATACTACTGGTATATCATTAGGTAAAAGAAATATCAGGACCCAGATCACTGAACCATACATGGTCTCTCTTGGAGGTCCAAACACATAGTTAAAACTGCAACTTTATATTTCCTATTGAGTGAACTAACTCACTATGTTTCTCATATTCTTGGGAGTGTTGGGTGAAATCATTCTCACAGTGAACTCACTTCAAAAACACATTAGAATTCTCTTACTTTAACACCCACTCTGTCCTTCTGATTACCTAATGGGTATTGAATCTATAAAGGAATTAAATAATAAATATGAAAATGCATATACCTGGAACACTTTAGAGAGAAAAGTACCTAGAATAGAGCTTTTTGGGTATACCCATAGCTAGGCTATAAATGATGATATATTAAAAGAAACTGGGATCCTACAGGTAGAAGGGAAAGAGAGAAGAATGTCATGAAATCTCAGAAAGGAGAGTTTTCAAAAGGAGAAGCTATATGACCAGTGACAAATATTTAATAATTTAAATGAAGTGAAAAAAATACTCACAGAAATGTAACTGCCTAGATTATTGCAGAGAGGTTGAAGAGTTTAGGAATTAATAATAATTTACATTTATGCAGCACTCATTTACAAAGCACTATACATATATTTTAACTATGTACTTAATGTAAATGTAGTCTCATTTCATCCTCAGAACCCAGTGAGGTAGGTGCTTTTGCTGTTCCATTTTACTGATGAGGAAACTAAATCTAAGAGAAGTTAAGTGAGTTATCCAACATCACACAGAACAGGGTATTTTATCATTGGGGAGGCAAAATATAAGAACACTGAGGTAGGATCAAAATGAATGGCATGCAGGATGCACTTAAATGCTTATTAGCTGATTGTGCACTAGATGATATAGAATCATAGCTTCACAACTGGAAAGAACTTCAGCATCGGCCTAGTCTCATTTTATAAATTAGGAAACCAGAGTCCAGGCAGTTATCTAAAGTTACAGAGGTTTCAGAGCATCAGAGACAGGATTTGAACCCATCATCTCATTAAAAAATAAAATACTTGTCCCATTGTTTTTCCCTAATTGGAGGTAACCTTAGCTGAGGTTCCTAAGATAGCTGCAGAGTCATAGCTGTTGAGGTAGTTATAAATCAGCCTACTTGCATTCTACCTCCCCCATTTCCACTTACTTTCTAGAGTCCCCAAGCCTCTCATCCTCACTGGCTTCTCAAAGCTCCCTACAGAGGTGACTAATCTAAGCCAACTCCACTTCTAAATTTATCCATCCAATATCCTGTTCCCTCAGGGCTTGACTCTAAACCAGACCTAATCTGAAAGACTAATCATGCTAAGGTGTTAGTGGCAGATACCAATTTAATGTGTCACCCTTCTCTGGTTATATGTATGCAATAACTCACATTTTCACAATGCTTTAAGAATAACAGAACAATTGCCTCATCATAACACTCAGAGCAGGGATCTTTCATTTTTTCCTTTGTGTCAATTATCACCTAGCACTGTACCTGGAACACCATAGGCACATAATGATTGCTTTCTGATTAATTGATGGCGAGAATCATCATCTTCATTTTATAGACGATAGGAACAGAGATGGAAAAGACTTTTAAGCTTCCTTTTATCTAATCCCCTCTTTTTACAGTTGATGAAAGTGAGACTGAGAAGTAAAGTGAGCGTTGCTCATAATTCCATTAATAGTGAGACTGAAATAGATACACATCCAATTCTCATTTTTCCTGTCTTTTTTCACCTATAGCATGGCTTTCTGTATCTTAACAAATGGCTTTGGACTTCTCAAATCAAAAAATGGAGGAATGGGGAAATTTCCATCATAGAGGGATAATAGTTGACATAGAGATTTAGGAGTGAGTAGGACCTTTGGTGTTGTCAAACAAAATGACTCTGAGTCAAGATAAACAGAAAAAAAAATTTCAATAGTGCAGTATAAAAACCACACTAACTGTATACTTTGAAAGTCAGCAGAGGGGCACATGGATGGCATAGTAAAGAGTGCTAGACCTGGAATCATGAGGACCTGAGTTAAAATACAGCCTCAGACATTTGACATGTTCTAGCTGTATGACCCTGGACAATTTATTTAATCCCAATTCTCTCCCTCCCCCCCCAAAAAAAAAGCAGAATTATCAGAGCTAAAGGAAGATGATGGGCAGACTGGAGCTCTGTTATAGTTGCAATGACTTTCATTTATCAAAATTCTCCCATTCTGTATTGCTAACACATGGTTTACAGAGTAAAGTTTGGGC
This sequence comes from Myrmecobius fasciatus, assembly GCA_023553655.1. Lineage (NCBI taxonomy): Eukaryota > Metazoa > Chordata > Mammalia > Dasyuromorphia > Myrmecobiidae > Myrmecobius > Myrmecobius fasciatus. The sequence goes on along the minus strand of JAJPUD010004601.1, from coordinate 169,512 downwards.
AGTCTCATATTTATTCAAAGTTTGAGAACTAAGGGGAATGAGTTGGCTCAGTGGATTGAGTATAGGTATGGAGTCAAAAAAATTCAACTTCTGAGTTTGGATCTTACCTCAGACTCTTACCACAACCCTAAGCCTGTTTGCCTCCATTCCTCATCTGCAAAGTGAGCTAGAGAAGGCAAGTCCAATGTAGGCAATATAGTCCAATAGATAGGGCCAGAAAAACCTCAAATTGGTTCATGAGGAGTCATGAAGAGTTTGAAACAACCAAACAACAAAAAAGAATGAGAACTAAAGGACCTCTCCTGCTTATATTTATCTGGAAATTCTGTCCTTGCCTGTCCATTTGTGTGAATTTGTGTTGTTTTACTGGATTCTATGCTGTTGGAGTTAATCTTATAGCAGATTCCAAGAGAGGTCCATTTTTGTATGTAAATAGTCTCAGGAGTTTTTTTCTGAAGTCTACTAATAATGCTTCAAGTTCAGGGATAAATTTCCTCAGTGGAGAGAGGCTCTCATGAGGGAACAGACTTGAAGGAAGAATGGCCATCATGGTAAGGGTATCCTAAGAGTCATACACCATATTGCTGGGGTTGCCCATCCTTAATAATTAATGATAATAATACTAACTGGCATTTTATATGGAATTTTAAAGTGCTCAAATAACTTAAATATTAACTCATTTGAGTCTCACAACTGCTTTAGGAGAGAAATAAAATTATCATTTTCCACCTTACAAAATGAGGAAACTGAGGCACACAGATGTCAAGTGACTTTTCTAGAGTCACACAACTAATAAAATGTCAGAGATAGGATTCAAACTTAATTCTTTCTGACTCTTAGTCTAGTGCTCTATCCACTGTACCAACTAGCTTCCTTCTTCCTTTCTTCCATTTCATTATATTGCCTTAATAAGGGTGGATTTTTGAATCAATCAACCAATAAGAATTTATTAAGGGACTACTATATTTCATGCACTGCACTAAGCACTGGGATGAAAGTTGTTGTTGCTGTTGTTTTTTAGTCATTTAAGTCATGCCTGACTCTTCTTGGCCCATTTAAGGAATTCTTGGCAAATATACTGGAGAGGCTTACTATTTTCTGCTCTTAGGTGAGGAAACTGAGGCAAATCAGGTTAAGTAACTTGTCCAGAGTCACAAAACTAGGAAGAGTCTATGGACAGAATTGAACTCAAATCTGCTTGAGTCCAGGTCTAATGCTCGATTCACTGTGCCATATAGTTGCCCGCTGAGCATGCAAGAACAAAAATAATTCCTAATCCAAAGGATCTTCCATTTTCCTTTTGGGAGCTCTTTACATGTAATAGTAGGAAACTGCTCTTCTGGTAGAAGCCTGTAGATGAATAGAGATTCATCTGTGGGGTAAAGATGAAGGTGGGAATAGACCAGAGCTATAGCATATTTCTACAAGAATGAGGGAATGGTAAACACATGGCCATAAACCATGCCAGTGTGTCTCTGTTTTGAGAGGTTATTTCTGAGATACACTATAAAGAATCCATAAGTGAGAAATCAAGTAACTCCTCCATTTTAAGTTCCCATTTGAATCACATCATAAATCTGAGAGACCTAGTCAGAGACAGACCACCAAGGTCTCCTCTTCCCACATCACTTGCTAAAACAGTTTGAAGAATTTTGGTTTGGGATGTTCCTGGCTTCCCTATAATTAATTCAAAACTAGTTGAAAGTTTATTAACATTTTATATTCTCTTCAACACCAAAACCTGGAATGACAGCTTTTATAGTGGTTAAAGATTCCAAATAAACTGGTATCTTCTCCAGCAAAGGAAGAATGAAGATTAATCAAAGTCCAGAGAATAATAAGGGAAGGTGATAGAATCTTCTCCACTGGAGACATATCAGAACACAGAGAAGTCTAAGATGGGTCAAAAGTGGTAATGGTAAAAGGAGTGTGGGATGGGGCACAAGGAGCCCTATATTCTATTCTCAGTTTCACTGCTAATCAATTCTATGACCTTGGCCCTTTGTCATCAGCTACTCTGCTTGGTTTCAAATCATCATCTTCTTCATGTTCCCACTCCAATCCTCATTGGTACCCTCAGACCTCTCCCCTCATCTCTGTTGCCTTTTCAGTTTCCTTTTGTCTATCATCTTTTTTCCCAATAGATTGTAAACTTTTGGAAGGCAGAGAGTATCTTTCCTCAGCCATCAATGCAATGCCTTAGTAACCTCTAAGCAATTGTTTTTCTTATCCATTCTACAAAATGAGAGAATTATATAAGCTCCTGATTATAAACAAGGAGGTTAACTTACTTTACCAAGGTCTTTTATAAGTAGCTTAGCTACTTTATTAAGGCCTTTTCTCAGCTTTTAGAACAGTATCTACCATAGTAGGTAGTTTCTTTTCCTAAACAATCTCACAGTTTCAATGTGAAGTATTATATAAGGGGGAAAATCATCTGTATCCTCAAGCCAGTAAACTCAGACACAAATTCAATTTCCTCAAGGACTTATGAGATATATCTTCCAAATTCCTTACCCACTAATATGAAAGAAAAAAATAACTACTGCCATTACTTAGCTAATAAAATGGACAATATATTTGTAGCCTGTTATCAGCAATGGGCTTGAAGGAAAGTATAGTTTTTCTCAGCTTGGAGGAAGAACTAAAAATTCATGGAAGTAGAAACTGTGCATTAAATGAGATATCAGGGAACTTTGGAGACTTAGAGGTCAATAAGTGCAAGACTGCTTTTGTTGTTGCTGCTGTTGAGTTGTTTATCTTATTCTTCATGAATCCATTTGGGGTTTTCTTGACAAAGATAATAGAAAGTTTTGCCTTTTCTTTTTCAGTTCATTTTACAGATGAGGAAACTGAGGAAAACTGGATAAGTGACTTGCCCAGAGTCACAAAGCTTAAGTGTCTGAGGTCAAATTTGAATTCATGAAAATGAGTCTTCCAGCTCCAGGTCCAGAATTCTGTCTACTGTAGTTTGCCCAGCTAGGTGGGAAAAGTGTTGCTGCTCTCAACTGAATGTCATCATGAGCAATTGAGTGGTCTATCTGGTAAGAATTTTCTGCCATACTGCAACCAGGTAAATATATCTCTTCTATACTTCCTCCCCTTCCTCTGGTTTATCCCAGACTTGGCAAATTGACAACTTTTACACTTAAATCTTATTGATCTGCTATCTGTATTGCTATAATAGGTTTTGTCTACAGATAAAGATAAGCTGATTTTCATTACACTCTGAGACAGCATTTGCCACCAAGAAGTTGACCACAAAATTGGGGGACACAGGAAACCTGTTGTTGCTTGCATTAGATCTAACAATCAATCTATATTGAAATTCTCTGTGTATATTTAAAGTGTATGTGTGTTGGGGTGTGGAGAGGGTCAGGGAAGGTGGTTCACATTTGATATTCAGAACTACAACTTCCACAAAATGAATTATTTTCTGCCTCTTTCTTCTGATCTTTAGAAGTCTGAACAACAAGCTTGTTTTGTTTTGTTGCTTTAGATAATGATTACCCCTGCCTCTAGCTTAAAATACTCATTTCCCATCAGAATATCTTGATATGGAAGCTTGATTCTTTTTTCCCATTGTGAATGTCTTCCTGGACCCAGAGTCAATCTCTATGAACTGGTTAACTTCATAGCACATATTCATAGGTGACCACAATATTCTAACTCCCATATGACTGTTTTGAAAGACCATTCCCAGCTTTATTCATTCCAAAATTCTTCTTGCCCGTTTCTTCTGAGCACTCACATTTTGCATTTTGTTACTACTTTACTAATGGATAGATTCATTTATGCCCTTCTACGGTGACCAGAAACCCCAACTAACCAAATTAACAAAAAACCTCCCACTCAAACTGTCTCCCTTCGAGTGGCTCAAAGGTCTTTCTGCCTCAAATGCTAATATCTTTGAGAAATCACTATTTAGAAGGAGAATGACCATTGGTAGAGATGTTATAGTGGGAATTCTTTTCAATTATAAGTTGGATTGAATGGTCACTGATGTTCCTTTGAATTCTAAAATTATGGGATTCTGTGATAATGGCATAGTCTAATTTCACTGAACTGTTACCTCACAGATAATGCCTGGAACTCAAAACAGAGGACCAGTATAAATAATAATACTTGACAAACTTACCCTTATTCAACAGTGGCTCAGGGAATTTACCATTTTCAGATAATTTTAAACTAGCTCTTTCCCTATTGAGCTCCCTCTGCACAGAATATGTAAGTTTTTAACTTTCTAAAACCAGAGTAGATGCTCTCTCATGATACATCTCAGGGTTGAGCCTGACCCTCGAATGAAAATGCTTGGATATTTCTCACAGAATATAGCATTCTTCTGTGATGGCAGCTATTTACAATGCATGAGATAATTGGTTATTGATGAACAAATCATCTGGCAGTGGCCACTGGTGAATTAATGGCTGGTCATCAGACTGCCTTATTTAAGAAGTTATTGACAGATATCCTATGAGCAGACTAAATCTCATAGATGCATAATTTAATGCCTGGCAGCTCTAATTTTTCTTTTTTTTCCCCTCTCAAATCTCTGCCTCAAAACACCACTACATAGGACTCAATATGGAAGGGTGCTTTGGGAGGAGGAAAGTGGCAATTTATTTAGTTCATAGCCATTTGAGGACCCATCTATGGCTACTTTTCCCTGCATATTTTTCTAGGGATTTTTCTCACTTAAATCAACTAAAAGAGAAAGGGGGGGAATAATATTTATATATTGCTTTAAGGTTTGTGAAATTATTGGCAAACATGATATTATTTACCCTCAAAATAATTGCATCTACACTCTTTATTTTATAGGCTATGAAACTGAAGACTATAAAGATTAAATGATTTATTGTCTTAAGTGGGAAAACCAAGATTTGAATTCATGTTCTCTTCTTCTAAATTTATATATAACATATTTATGGAGAATATAAAGATGTATTTACCATTGTTTCTATCTTCAAGTACTGTATAATCTTCAGGAATAGGCATTTCTGAAAAAAATAACTAACAGGATAAGGGTTACTTATACCCAAATGACAGAAAGTGAATGCTGTAAATTAAAAGACAGAGTGGTCACTGTGAGCTAAAATGGTCTGAGAAGATTTCTTCTTAAAGGAGGTGGACCTTCATCTGGCCTTTGAAGGGTAGATAGGATTTCTGAATAAAAGTTTAGAGCTGATTTGTGTGGTGGAGTGTTTAAATATTCTAGTCCTTTTGAAGGAGATAAATAGCCTGAAGGGTTTGTCAAGAAATGCAGTTTTTTTTCCCTGTTCCTGTCCCATTCACAGTATAATCTGGCAAATTACAGAATTTAATATCAGATCTGGGAGGAAGCATTAAAGGTGGTATTAGTTCTCTGGGTAAGCAAGGGGAACTAAAGAGAGAAATAACTTTACTCAAGCTTCAACAGTTTCTGCCTCAGGTCTTCAAACATTATGTGACTTCCAACTTTACAGGCTCACATTACTTACTTACCAGAAGAGAAGGAAAACTTTATATAGGACACAGGACAAACACCACAGAGGTAGAGAGTTGGAAAACCAGTAACCACCAGAAAAAGGAGAGTTTTTTAGAAACTGGAGGTTATAGTGGGTTGAAGAAAAAAAAATTCACTTAAGTTGCCAATTTTGCCCAGGTCAGTACCAGTTTGGTGTTTGTCCAGAAGACTGCTTCCTAAGCTGTCAGCCATTGATGCAATGGTGACTTGTTGCTTCCTTGGGGTTTCCAGATTATTCCTTGGGGAGTAAGGGGTGGGAGAGACACTTTGTTGGAGGAGTTATCACCTTGTCTCCCTGCAGGAATGTATTGCTGCCTCAGCCACAAGTCATGGGATGCATTTCAAGGCTGAGAATTAAACAGACCTGGAGCTAAAAACTCAAGGTTTCCTACAGCCTATCAGCAAGAGTATGGCATGGGCTTTGTGCTTAGAATTGATAGATGGGAGTGGCTGAAATCTGAACACTAAGCTCTTATGGTTTTTTCTACAGCTGCACACATATCAGGCAGATATAAATAAGCCGTTCTCCCTGTACTTCATCAGCCCAAGAAATTTGATTCTCATCTTTCCTAAAATCTTTTTCTGTTTTCTAAAAGACTGTTTTCTTGAGACTATGAGGACTAGCATTCAGGAGTGACTTGGTTTACAAAGTAGAAAACGAACAAATATATTCCTTTTCATTTCTAGAGTGATTTATAGTTTACAAAGCATTTTCTTCCCCTCTCATATCTTATTTAAGTCTCACCACAGTTTTGCATAACCAACAGGGCAGGAATGATCATGCTCATTTTACAGATGAAAAGATGAAGGATCAGAGAAATGATTTGCCCAGAGTCACATAGCTTATCACAGAATTGCAATCAAATCCAGGGCTTTTCACACAAGCCTACTGAGCTGTTGACTAAATTACACTGCATGAAATGGTGTGGGCCCTTTTGACACTGGAGAAACTAATTTAACAGTAATGAGATAATTACAAGACTTTATACTTAACCCATCTGAATTTCATCCTATTAGATATAGTCCAGTTCTTTGTCCTGTTTACATCTTTTAGGATCCTGGTTCTGTCATAGATTGTTTTAACTATTCCTTTTGATTCCATGAGATCTTTTTTTTTTAATTATTAAAGCTTTTTATTTGCAAAACATATGTATGGGTAATTTTTCAATATTGACCCTTGCAAAGCTTTCTGTTACAAATTTTCCTCCCCTAGTCCGCATCCCTCCCCAAGATGGCAGGAAGTCCCCTACATGTTAATTATGTTAAAATACTTGACAAATCAAACGTGTATACATATTTTTACAGTTATCTTGCTGTGCAAGAAAAGTCAGATCTAAAAGAAAAAAAATCTGAGAAGAGAAACATAATGCAAACAAACATCAATAGAGAGCATGAAAATGTTATGTTGTGGTCCACATTCATATCCCTCTCTCTGGGTGTATATGGCTTTCTTCATCATTGAACAATTGGAACTGGTTTGAAACATTTTATTGTTGAAGAGAGCCTTCTGAAGTGAGATTTTGTAAGCAACTAGGTGGTGCAGTGGATAGTTTTGGGCCAAGAGTCAGGAAGACCTGGGTTCAAACACAGCCTTGGACACTTATTAGTTGCATGATTCTGGGTAAGTCATATAACTTTTACTTGCCTTAGTTCCCTAAAATGCAAAATGGGGAAAATAATAATATCTATTTCACATTTCCTCAACTACAAAATGAGAATAACAGTATCTATCTCATGTGGGTGTTGTGAGCATCAAATGAGACAATATTTGTAAAATGCTTAACATAGTGCCTTTCATGGTGGATGCTATATAAATGCTTATTCCCTTCCTCTCTTCCTCTTTTACCTAAATTTTTGATAAAAATGTGAAATAGCATAAGATAAAACATATGGTATTTCACAGTGGATCTCACACCACACTGAAATAAACCATTAACAATTGTTCTATGATTGCTGTTATCCGAGTTCTAAATCTGACTATATTATCATTAAATTTTATTTCTCTATCTTCCCTACAAGAATAGAATGATGTACATTAACTAAAGCATTTAGCTAATTTCAAAAATATAGGTAAACTACACCAAGAACATTCTCTATATCTCCTACTTCAGTAATCCTATCTAGAAAGGAAATGAGGTTAGTCTGGCATGACCTGCTTTTGATGGAGTCATGCTGTCTCTTTGTAATTACTGCTTCCCTTTCTAGATATTCACCATCTATTTAAGTAATTAAAGTAAAGGTTCACCCAAAGGGTAATGAAGAGGTAAACTCACAATAAGTATAAGCAGGCTACATCTTATTAACCAAAAAAAAAGGAAAAAATTGGATAAGACAAGTGGTGTAAAGTATGTGGTTGAAAAAGATACATGAAAAAGAGCAGATGGTGATAATCAGAAATAACTGATGTAATGTATTGGATTTTACTCCTTGTTAAGAAAAGCCCTTGACATATTGGGTGGACAGGAACAGCTAGGTGGCACAGTGGATATAGACCAGTCCTGGAGTCACAAGAACCTGAGTTCAAATCTTGTGTTGATGCTAGATTTATGTGACCTTGGAAAAGCAATTTAACCCCCATTACCTCAAAAAACAAACAAAAACCTGGATAAATTTCTCTTTAGAGGGTTTATAGGAAGATATTGGTTTAAATAATACAGGAAGAGAAGTGATAGCCAAATTGTAATATAGTACATTGGGAAGAGGAGCCACATGAATAAAATCACATCTCCATCAAGGAATGAAATTATTAGGTTCTGGGAACATTAATGATATACTTCAAACTTTCCAATTTTCCTTTCTAAAGCTCTTCCCAATGTTCTCATCAATAGGATGTGAAATTAGAATTGTCTCCCTAGAAGTGAGTTTGTGTTTGTAGAATACTATCCATACTCTTGATGATGGTGCTCTCTGGCAAGCCACTTGGCTTATTGGACTTGTGGCTGAAGTCAGAGTATTGTCTATGGCAAAGAAACAGGTGAAAGATAACTGGACTCTATACTGACTTTGAACCTCTGACCTTGCCTCAGTAAGGTATATGTTCTCATCCACTGAGCCAGAACATACATACAATCATGAGGTAGTTACTATGGAAATTTTGCTGCTTTAATCATGTCATTCATGTCTGACTCTTCATGACTCCTTTGGGGGTTTTCTTGGCAAAGATACTGGAATGGTTTGCCATTTTCTTCTCAAATTTATTTTACAGATGAGGAAACTGAGGCAAACAGGATTAAATACACAGAATCACACAACTAGGAAGTGTCTGAGGCTGGATTTGAACTCAATTCTTGATTCTAGCCCAGCACTCTAGCTATTGAAACATCTAAAATTGGAGATAAAAAGAAAAGGTAAAAAATACTTTTCCCTCAAACAACCATTGTTCTAATAAAAGACGTCATGTGAATTTTCATTTGTATAAGAGCTACATATGTATATGTGCATATATATATACATATATGTATACATATGTGTGTGTATGTTAGATTAAAGCAATCTGAAAGAGGAAGTAGGTAGGGAAAAGACCAGGAAAAGGGAGGGAAGAAAGAGCTTTCCAGGCTTGGAGGGACAGTTAGTACAGAGCCAGGAAGCCAAGTGATAGAGTGTCATGTTTGAGGAACTAGATGTTAAGCCAGTGTAGACAGATCATAAACTATGTGGAAAGGAATCATACATAAATACTCATACACGTACACCCATACCCACAGACAACACTTCACACACACACACACACACACACACACACACACACACTCTGAATGCCATTACAGGAAGTACAAGAAGTTTTTGGAAGGAGTTAGGATACATAACATCTGCAGCATGTCCAAGGGCAAAAATGCTTATTCTTCATAAAAACCCAGCAGGCGGCATAATTTCATGGAGGAAAAAAAAACCCAATAATATAATTATACACAATATGTAACCACAGGAAATAATGACTTTGTTGTGTTCATCCACTCATATAGATGGAAATAGAAATTGCTCTACCTAATCTTTCCCAGGCTTCCATAGCTCATACTTATACTACAGGGGATCTGATGCAGCAAAGTATCAATATAATGGATGGGTCTCCTTGAAAGGTATGTTGGCTGGGTGATCAGGTCTAAGTGTTCTAACATGAAGGAACAGCCAGTCCTCTGACAACTTGTTAAACTGACCAGAAGGAAAAATGGAGAACTCACCATTCTGATAGTTACTTTACCACCTAATCTAATGCTCTCCCCCTTTAAATTGACAAGTATTTATTAAGTTCCCACTATGTGCTAGTCACTGTGGAACATGCTGGGGATGAAAGAAAGAAAACATCAAGGAACTCACATTCTAACATGCCTTAGTTTCCCCATTTGTAAACTTAAGACAAATTCCTATCCTTCTTTTGGATTGGTCAGTGAGGATTAACTGAGAATCTACAGAATTTAGGACTTTATATAAATACATGCAAAGAAAATGCTTTATTGCAGTCTAATGCAGAATGTGACAGAAACCCACCAGAAACAAAAAAAAAGTTCAAGTAATTGCAGTATTAATTTATAGAAACAACCCACAGCAATAATACAGAGATATATACTCAGGAATATTAGGTAGTTAATAAGAGAAAAGGAGACCGTGTGGCCCAATACAAAGAGCACTGGGCTAGGAATTAAGAGACCTGGCTTCTCATTTCAGTTCTACTAAATTATGACCTTGGCCAACCATTTAACCTCTTTGTAAAATGAGGAGATTGGATCTAATGATCTTTACAATCCCAAATAAAAAATGTTATAAATAAAAAAATGTTATAAATAAAAAAAGTCTGTTGATGCTCATGGGGAAAGGTGAATAAGGTAAATATGTCTTCAATCCAGAAAATCATTATGGAAGGGATTACTTTGGAAGAAGACATTGTTCTTTAATTTGTAGAAATAAACATAGCATGAGAGGGGATAAGTGTGAGTATCTGTGACAGTTTAGCATAGATTAAGTGTATGATGTCACTGAGGTGTCAATGAAGACAAAGTCTGGTTCAGTATCTTTATGAGGCAATTATAACCATTCTTTCTTCCATTCATTCTTCATTCTCTCATTCTCTAACCATAACAAACTCTCTTGAAAATTTACCATGAAAGGAAGCAAGCAAGAAAATATAGATGGCTCAGAATAAATCGCTTCCTACTATAAACATCTCAAAACCTATACCCAATTTGTAATGTCAATAAGGTCTTCTTGATGAATGATAGACAAAAAAGTTAGTAACTCTTCTTATTATACATGCCTTCTTGTGACTAAAAATTTTTGTTTTGAAGTTGACAACACCTAAACATGAGCCATGATTCATGGCAGCCCTCTGTAGCAAATAGTAAAGCATAAGAAAAGCTTCAAATATATTCAAATGAAAGAAAAGCCACCTCAGTCTCTAGAAAGCAAACTAATTCCAGGAAGCATAGTGTGCCACTCAAGAGTTCATTCTCTCTCTTGAGATTCTCTTCACAATATTTTAATATAATGAGTAGAGGCTTCTCTGGATTTCCAGAGAGTCATTGCGTAAGCAATGGAAGCAACTGACAAGTTGTTTCATTGGGACTCATTTCATATTTATATGGATGTTCCTATCTCGCTTGATTACTCTGGGCCACTGACCTGCAGCTGAGTGAGTTCCAGAAACCTCTTTCTTAAAAAAGTTTTTTTTTAAATAAAAAGTTAGGATTTAGGCCAGCTAACCCTCAGAGGCTCTCTTGTAATTCAGTATTTTGCTCACCCAGTACCATGTAGTTATTACCTTCCACTTTTCTTACCCCTCAGATTTTGTGGAAATATCTGTGTCCTGGGGTTTCACTAAAAAGATAGTAATTAAACCAAGTGAGATTCATTACCCCCAAATCATTAGTTTAGATAAACATGAGAACAATGACTAAATGCTGCTTTTATGTTTTGAACAGCATGTAACTCATACCAGCATACATAAAAATAAGCACAAGATGCTGTCTAAATTATACTGCATGAGGCAAAGAGCCAAACTCACAGTAAATCAATGAAAATACAAATGGAAAACAATGGAAGAACTTGAAATCCTACTGATGACTTGTGTTTTGGAGAGGAAGATCTTAATCCTATAATAAAATGATCTTATAGTCCTATAACATTTATTTTAGACTTCTTCTGGGTAGAGTAGAACAAAAGTCAATTCTTCCTGGAAGAGCCAAAACTAGAAAGAACACACACAACAAAATAGACCTGAGTTCAAGCAGTATGAAAGGCATATTTAAATAAACTTTTTATGACAAATTCCAATGACAGAGTAGGGAGAGACTCCAGGGACTTCTAGACATAAGGCTCTGCGGGTTTCTCCCCTCCTTCAGATCATCATAAAGCTGCTATGAAGTAAACTATCTTAGCAGAAGGGAACTGAGCCCTGAGTCAGGGAGGAACTCAATCTTAGTGCAGCCATAACAAAGTACACCAACTGTAGTTTCCAAGTTTATCTAAATTACTCTTACTCACCAAGAGCTAAGCTTAATTGCATCTTATAAGCTGCAGAAGAAGTGCTGACAATACTCTAATATTTGTTAACACCCTGGGGCAATACCCCAGTTAACATTATCCTACTAATCATAATTCTGCTTAATAAAACAGTCTAGTTTGTGTATCAAGTCGCATCATGGCGTAATGGAAAGAAGAGATAGCTGGGCAGCTGGAGAGCCAGCATCTATTCTACTGTACAATTGGCTAGCCAAGTGACTTTGGGCAAGTCTCCTTACTAGGTCTGAATTGTTCTATTCTCTAAAAAAGAGAGGGTATTTAGATGATAATGGACTCATCTTTAGAACTAAAGTTCTTTTATTTGATTACTCCCACAACAATGTGTTGCTAGGTTGTAGCCATGACCAGAAACACAAACTCCATCATTTGAGATGACATACCTACTGGAAACCAATTTGTCTCACTCAGCTAATGAGTCCAGCCTTCCTGTTTACTTTGGCTAGCTCCCCAACAATGCCCAAGAACACAGTCTCTTTGGCAATAACTAGATAAGCTTCTGAATTTTCATTTTCTGTTGAACTGAGTATGGACTTTACTGATGGGGCAGAGTTGAACAAAGAGGTAATACCTCAAATAAGTCATTCTTGATCCTCCCTGAATGGACTGCCATTTGGCAGACCCTCAACGAAGGAATATAAGGACATAGTTATAATCCCTTACTCAGAGAGCAACTAATGATACAATTATGGACTCTCTACAGTCAATTATTGGAATTACTGGAAGCCACTGTCTTGTCATATTTCATTTAGCACAAAATGGCAGCAGGGGAGGGGAGAACCACACAGGGGGTTCAGCTTAGCATCCCTGTCCCTGAAATCAGACATGTTTATAAAGAGGAGTCTGCCAGCCCCTATAAACTGCTCCTGGATAAGTCATTAAACTTTGTGACATGTTAATTTAGGGTGATATATATTGATGATGTAAAACACTGTAGCTGTATAATATGATTAAATAAACTCAACAGGATCCAAAGCAGACCAGTTGAACCAATGTGCATGTCTCCAACTGTGAGAGATAGGGCAAGAAAAAAATGTCAGCAGCTTTAACAGTTGATGCCTCAATAGAATATCCCAAATATTAGGGGGCTAATATTGGTGTAGTCTTTTGGAGGTATGCTTTCATTGCAGGTGAATTAGGACCTACAATTTTCAGGTTAAAAAAGAAGGGAAAAGATTTTCTGATTCCTTGACATTCTTGACCAATGAAAAGTACAAAGCAGTTTTTAAAAATATTAATAACTTTAATTTTTTACAGCATTTATGTCTCCCAAAACATTCTTTCTCCTCCATCTTCCAGAAAGCCATTCATAACAATAAAGAATATAAAGAGGAAAAAAGTCTGATCTGAATTGCAGTGTGCCAGACCCATAGTCCCCTAGTATTACAACAGTTTAGGAATGGGGTAGCCTGGCATCTTTTCTCTAGGATGAAACTTGATCATTATAACTTTGCAGTATTTAGGTTTTTTATATTTTTTAATTTTAAGAAAAACAGAAAAGGAATACAAAACAAAATAAACAAAAGAGAACATTGTCATGTGCCCAGCAGAACATCAAGGAGAATTCAAAATCTATAACAACAAATTACCAGATAAAGAGTGTGTGTGTATTAGTATATATAGAGCATATATATGTATATATATATATGCATGTATATGTTAATAGAAGAAATTGTTCATGCATGTCCAATTTTCTTTACTTTCTTGTAAATTGTTCTTTTGTTCTCTGCTGCATCTTATTTACTTTATTCTTTTCCCTTTCATCCCCACCCCCAAGCAAGCTATATTTAAGAAAAATATATTTATGTATACATATGTACATGTATAGACCCACACACATACACACACACCCCACACAGAGAGACATCTTTCATGTCCTTGCTGACTTTGCTTTAATTCTGCTCCTTAACTTGCCTTGCTATTATTTAACCTCTCCTCAGTCATGGATCTTTGTTTTTTCCTCCACATCTTTTCCCTATGTACCTATCCGTCCCCACTTATTTACTTACAGATTTTAGAAGATACTATACCCTTCATGGTATATTTGTAGTATTGCCTATTAACTCCATTCCTGATGTGAATAGGTTTTCAGAACTACAAGTGTTATTCCTCCCTTTATGTCTCTATCTATTCTTCCTCTGCACTTCATTTGTATAACATGATTACTATTTTTTACCTTAACTCTGCCAATCTTCCTTTTTGAGCTACCCTATTGTTGATGAATCTTAAACATATAGTGTACTTTTCCCATGTAAAAAGAAAACCATAAACCATTTGTCCATGTTGAGTTCCTTGAAAGTGATCTTTGATATTGGCTCATAAATAAAATTTTCTATTAAATTTGAATTTGATTGATAGATAGTCCTGAAAATCTGCAAGTTTACTGAATGTCATTTTTTCATTCAATATTATGGATAATTTTGCTAGATATCATATTTTTGGTCAAAGGCCTAGTTCTTTTGATTGTCAGTAGATGTGATTCCAAGAATCTTTTATTGTAGCTGCTGCTAAGAACTGTATTGTAGCTCCAACATATTTGAATTGTTTTTTTTTTCCTTGTTTCTTGTAAACATTTCTCTTGATCTGGCAATTTAGAAATTTGGCAATAATATTCCTGTGTGTTTCCCACAAAAATGTTGTTCACATGGTGGTCAGTGGATTTTTTCTATTTCTACTTTCCCCTCATGTTATATCACTCCAAAACAATTTTCTTGGATTATTTCCTGCATTATTGTGTCAAGATTCTTTCAGGAAGTTCAATTATTCTTACATTTTTTCTTCTTGATCTGTTCTCCAGATCTCTCATTTTTAAAGAAGACATTTCACACTCTGTTCTAATTTTTCATTCTTTATAATGTTTTGTTATTTCTTGGTCTCTCATAACTGGCTTCCCCTTGCCCAATTCTAATTTTCAAAGAATTATTTTCATCTTTGAGACTGTATCTCCTTTTCTAGTTGGTTAACTTTTTTTTTTAAATCTTGTTTTTCTTGGATGGTTTTTAGTTTAGTTTAGTTTAGTTTTTCCCCAGTGTCTCTCATTTGATTTTTAAATTTTTTTTGAGTTCTCCTATAAATTCTCTCTGGGCAAGAAGCTATTTCACAGTAGTTTGGGGGGTAAGGGATATTTCTACTTCAGTGTCCTCCTCTGAAGATGCACCCTGGTCTTCCTTATTCCCTATTCCCACAATAGGTTTCTATGGTGTGGTTCTTTCTTCTTTGCCAATTCACTTTTTAAAATAAGAGGTATTAATGTAAGCACCTCTAATCCTGGGGTAGGGGGACTGTTGCCTCAAGGTCCTTTGATCAGGAGCCCCAAATCAAGAGTTCCCTGCTCCAGCAAGGGCCCACAGCCAGTAGCTTCTTTACCCTGCTGCTTCTGCACTCACCAGGTGCTGGTTCCTTCTGTAGCAAAGCTACATTTCCATCCCTGCAGCACAACTGGACCTAGAATTCCTAATCAGTCAAGATTCCCTCAGTACTCTGGGACTCAGACCCCAACTCCACAAACAGTCCAGGAGATGAAAGTTTCTGTGGTTTCTGCTAAGGCTCCAATCACACCTAGCTAGCCTGAGGGGTCTGATTTGGAGTTTCAGTCGAACTAGGCCGGAGGTATTTGTACTTTATTTAGGTTAATCTCTCCTAGAGTCTTCAGGTCTCCTTGAGTTGCACCAAAAGGACCTGGATTCTGCCCCAATCTTGATTTTTTACCAGTCTATGTTCATCCTGAGGCATGAATTTGTTCTATTTGTGGGAGAAATCTGAAGAGCTTGAAATTTGCCAGCTTACTCCACCATCTTCTCAGAATCCTCCCACAATATTTATTTTTAATTACTTGAATTTTGTTCTTTCTATTTACACTGTTGTGCTTTCTGGGTATATTGTCTTCCTATTTCTACTTCCTTCACTTTGTATCAGTTCATATGATCTTCCTTTACTTCTCTGTATTCATATTTATTTTTATAGCAAAGAATCATTTTACTAGATAATTGTACCACAATCTGTTTAAATATTCCCCAATCAATAGGTATCAATTTTGTGTCCAGTTCTTTCCTACTACTACAAAAAACTTGCTGTCATAATTATCTTTTATATAAAGTGGTATAGTCTGGGTCTAACTCATGCTGGTCATCTGGTAGTTCTGTATGTGCTATTAGAGTGAAGTGAGACACTAATAGATTAGTTAATAAAAGGAGATTTACTTAGACATAGCATTGAAAAGATATTCAACAAGATATAGGATCCAGGTCAATAGACTTGTCCATCATCCTCTTTTTTTTCTTTCCTTCTTTTTTTATTAAAGCATTTTATTTGCAAAACATATGTATGGGTAATTTTTCAACATTGATCCTCACAAAGCTTTCTGTTACAAATTTTCACCCCTACTCCCCACCCCTCCCCTAGATGGCAGGAAGTCCACTACATGTTAATTATGTTAAAATACTTGACAAATCAAACATGTGTATACATATTTTTACAGTTATCTTTCTGTGCAAGAAAAGTCGAATCTAGAAAAAAGAAAAAAAATCTGAAAAGGGAAACATAATGCAAGCACACATCAATAGAGAGCATGAAAATATATGACTTTCTTCACTGAACAATTGGAACTAGTTTGAAACATTTCTTTGTTGAGGAGAGCCATGTCTATCAGAATTGATCCTCATATAGTCTTGTTGTTGCCATGTATATTGATGTCCTGATTCTGTTCATTTCACTCAGCATCAGCTCATGCAAGTCTCTCCAGGTCTCTCTGAAATCATCCTGCTCATCCTCTTTTTTCTACATGAAAAATTTCTAGGTAGTAGAAGAAGGTATTGTGCCTCATGGGGCTTTGGGACAACTAACAAGTTTGAAGGGTATTACTATACATGGGAGCCTTTTATGGCTTTAGGAAGCCAGGTCAACATTGCCTGTGGCCAAGAGCAAAACAAAGCAAAACAGGCCAAAAAAACCCCCAAAACAAAACAAAAAACAAACAAATAAAAATCTAGCCTAACCCTAATATAATGGGATCTTTTTTCCTTCACTGACTTCCACTGGATATACAAATCACAGTGAGATTATTAACTGATAGTGTATGGATCATTTAGTCATATTCTTAATGTAATTTCAAGCTGCTTTTGAAAAAGGTTGAAGCAGATTATTACCTAATTAGGGATTCTTTGGCTCCAAACTTTCTGAGTATCCTTATAAAATCAGGCAGTTGGGCTAAAGATTATTTTAGGTCCCCCTCAGCTATTAGAAAATCTGTAATCAGTCACCTTCCTATTAGTATCAATGGAGATGTGGTCCTTCAGTCATTGTATTACCCAATCAATCTCCTAATTAATTTAGGACTTTGGGCAAGTAAATTGACTTTTTTTGATTCTGAGTTCTCTCATCAATAAAATGAAGGATTTGGATTAGAGAATCTTTAATGTTTCTCCCAATTCTATGTACTAGATTTCTATTTTTATTTTTTTTTCTGGATCAAGAGGAATAATGGGTAAATAAAATATTTCCCATCATTTCTGTTTTGTGTCTTTTTCTTCCTCTACTACTTTACTTGATAATGGAAGAATTGACTTCCATTAGTTCTGTTACCATTTTTATGCAGATAATTTCCAGATCTATATTTTCAGTCCTAATTTTTCCCTTTTGCATTTCAAACCCCATGTTTCATAGCTAAATCCAATATGTCCAAACTCATAACTCATTATCATAACTCACAACTCACAATTCATCATCTTCCGGCTCTTCTATTCCTACTTTCCTATTATGTTGAAATTACCCAGGCTTACAGACTCTTGTCATCCTGGACTCCTAACTTGTATTCAATCCATATATCCTATCTGTTGTCAGTTCTCTTTTCAGAAACTCTCCTTTATGTATCTCCCTTCTTTTCATTTAACAGTCACCACTCCACGAAAGCCCTCATTCTCTCACACTTATTGCAATAACTTTGTAGTTGGTCTCTCTCCCTCAGGTCTTTGTCCTCACCAATCCACTTTTCATCTTCACTTAGCTGCCAAAATAATTTTCCTGAAACAACATATATGTCACCTCACTACTTAATAAACTCCATCTTTTGTTCACTGTTTAAAGCCCCTTACCACCTTCTGTTTACTACCTTTTCAGTCTTCTTATACTTTGCTACCTTCTTCATACTTCAGAAATACAAGTTTTCTTGATCTTTCTCAGATGCACCGTTCTGTCTCTCTGCTCCATAGCTTTTATTGACTAACCTTTCCCAGCTTGGAACTCTTTATTTCTCATGATCTCTTTCTCTTGTTTCTTTTAACACTCTCTTCAAATTCTACTATCTGTAGGGAGTCTTTCCTGTCCCCTTCATGTTTTCTTTCTGAGATTACATTTAAATATATTTGCACCCATGTGCATACAACATACACATATATGTGTACACACATGTACATGTATGTGTGCGCATATGCCACATATTACTACTGTTATATATCTATAAATATACATACAAATATTTCTATATGAAAATAAATTTCCATGCATGTACATGTTTTTTCATGTCTATTGCATTAGAATGTGAACCCCCTGATGCCAAAGTCCATGTTTTGCCTTTTTTTGGTAAATGATATTTAATAATTGCTTGTTTAATAATCATTTTGTTTTAAAAATAATTCAATGTTACACATATTATTCCCCTAAAAAGGTCATAAAAGGTATTTCCTTATTAACATCCACTCTACACCTTTGCTATTGACCTTGAGCTTGGACTCTTACTATTAGATGGCAAGTTTCCTTTGAGTATCTTTAAGGGTGATTACTTGGCATGCCCTCTGCTAATATCCTATCTATTGGCTTCAAATAATGGTGACTTTGCTAGAATGGAGCTGTTCACTTTTAGATACTTAAGGGCAATCTATTTTTTGTAGAGCCAAACCTCTCACTGGGTCTTGTCTGCCTCCCAATGGCAACTTAATATATTACTGCCCCTTCCCCACTCTACCCCCCCCATATATGTACACCTGTGTGACAGGTTATCTCTTCCAGGGAACAATTGCAAAAGAATACAAGGTCATGAGCCATACAGGCATCTCAAATATTAATTCAGAACTCTTTTCCAATACCCAATCAGCATGCAGTCACCAAACAGTGGAATTTAAGCTCAATTATTTTTTGGAGAGTTCAAACAAGAATTTTCACTGCTTGTATTCCCTGCTTAGGTTTCATTAATCCAAAGAATCCTAGAACTGGATAGGACAGGACTTTGAATCATCAATGAATCCATAGCCCTCTTTTCAGGTAAATATACAAAAAACATCTTGTAGATAAGGTTATTTGGCTATATTTTCAAATCGGCAAGGAGGAACTCTGGATTCTAAGTCATGTGCAGCTCATGAGAGATGTGATACTATAGTGTTACAGACTAGGGATAGAGATTTTAGAGAAGATATATATTCAGAACTAGAAAGCATCTTAGAAGTCATGTAGCCCACTCTTATTTTTGAGAGGAAGAAATTAAGGTCCATGGAAATTAATTGATTAACCCAAAAGCCCATAAGCAATAAGTGGTAGAGTTAGGATGAAAATTTAGGTCCTCTGAAAAGTGCTGGCAGTATTTTTCCACTGAACCACACTGTATTACAGACTCTTGTCATCCTGGACTCCTTACTTGTATTCAATCCATATATCCTATCTGTTGTCAGTTCTCTTTTCAGAAACTCTCCTTTATGTATCTCCCTTCTTTTCATTTAACAGTCACCACTCCACGAAAGCCCTCATTCTCTCACACTTATTGCAATAACTTGTGATATCACAAATGGTATTCCTCACACAAAGGCACAATTTCTTTCATCCTGTTTCCCAAGCAGATGAGACTTTCCAGAATCTCACTCTTTTTATTTGAGTTAAAACTCAAACTCTTCTTGTTGTTCATTCATTTCAGTCATGTTTCAGCCTTTGTGGCCTCATCTGGGATTTTCTTAGTAAAATACTGGAATGGTTTGCCATTTCTTTCTCCAACTCATTTTATAGATGAAGAAATTTAGGTAAACAAGGTTAAATGACTTGCCCAGGGTCTCAAAGCTAGTTAGTGTCTGAGGCCAGATTTGAACTCAAGGAGATTAGTCTTCCTGACTCCAGAATTCTATTCACTATGCTACCCATCTGCCCTATGTCCCTACACTCATCCCAAAGAGCTGAGCTGTGAAATACACTGCACATATTATTTTTTCCTAGTGGTTCTAATTACTCACTCATTGACATTCAAGGGCCTCCCCAACTCTGCTCCTGAGACATAGTTGAAACTCTGTGAGGATCTTACACATTAAGACCTTTTATGATCACCATTATGCAATAAAGAGCATCTGGAGCATGAGAAATGATTGCAAGCTTTTATATTTTTTAATGAGAACTACTATTTCCCCTTCTACCCCCCCTTTTGATTAATAAAACAGTTGCAAACTCCCCTCACACTCTAAAGCTGGCAGAAGCAAGCTTTGGAGAAGGGTATAAGTGGTAGTTGTCAGTTTCCTGATCCCAAATGGTCATTGAAATTTCAAATGAAGACATATCTTAAGAGTAATTTTTTTCCAGGTTTCACAAAATGGGGGTAAGGGCAGTGTTTTATGGATATGAGATTCATTCTTTGATTATAGCTACTAATTTGATTTCATAAGATTTATGAATCTTCAATTTAGAATATGTTCTAAAAATCATCTAGTCCAATGGTGTACCCAGGGCAAACATCCTCTCCTGACTGTCTAGAAGCAATGACCATCCAATTTGTTTGAACACCTTCAGTGAGGGGGCATGGGGGGCATCTACAGCACATTACCAATAAAGGATTATAAAAGAGAAACGATATAAATGATGTTTTTAGAGAGATGTATGACAGGAAAAGAAGATGGAATGAGTAAAAGTGAGATAAGACCAGTAGAAGCGTTGAGCAAACCATTGCTATCTGTACAGTCAAGATCCCTAAAGGAAAGCTCCAAACAAATTAAATGAATGCCAAAGATTTACAAAATGATGTAAAAACAGAGTAACATGGGAATATAATAGATTCATAGATTTGGAACTATTCTAGAAAACATCTAGTTCAACGGTCTCCTTTTAATGATGAGGAAACTGATGTCCAGAAAGATTAAGCGACCTGCTCAAAACCACAGAGGCATTAAATGGCAGAGCTAGGATTCAAACCTAATTTTCTGACTCCAAATTTAACATTTTCTCCCCTCAATTCCAAGATGCCTCATATCATGAATAGGTAATGTTCTATATCACTGGAAGGAGCATCAGTGAGATCACAGGGCTCTCAAAGTATTGAAGTATATGCATACCTCATTTCTTTGCATCCCTCATAATACCTGGTACAACACTAGACCTACTTTAAGGTTTTTAAAATTGGGTCAGTTGCTACAATGGTGCTGGCCTGGTACTGAAACCATCCATAGGATACTTCAGTGGGAACAGTGCCTTCTGAATGCTGAAATTTTTGAAATCTCTATCTTGCCTGGCTTAATTTGGATCCCTTCACATCTCTGAACCTCTTACTAGATTTCAAAATAATACAGATAGTAGCAACAACCAAATCCTCAGTATGATTTTCCTCTTTTCTTATTTTTTTTCATTTTGTAATATTTGCTATAAAACCAACCCCCAGTGAAAATGTCTGATATGAACAGGACAAGGAAAGGACAGGTTAATGAGAAGATATGCCACAAAGCATAGCATCCTATAAAAAAGTTGGGTGCTTTAATATGCTGCAAAAGGATACAAATAACCTCTCTGATGCATAAATCAAAAACTGTAAATCAGCCATTATTCTCCCTGCTCACATCTCCCATTAAAATACAGAAATAAGAAAGGTCAGAGAAGTGCTTCTGAATATTAAGGCATGGGATGGAACTTACAATAGGCAAAAAATTGCACCCTTATGTGATGTTGGGCAAGTCATTTGACCTCCATGAACCTTAGGTTTTTCACCTATCAAATTAGGGGTTGAACTAGATGGCCACTGATGTCCTTTCCAGTTATTTGTATTCAATCTTCTCACCTCATGAATACAGTATCCCTGTAGTTCTTTGAACTGCTCATTGAGAACTCCTATTTCTCAACTGTTTGGGGGTCTTATTTCAACTCAATTTCAACGTTTTGAATGGTCCACTAGCGTGTTTAACAGGAGTTTGGGATCATTGTAGGGATTGTATTTTTAATATAAAAATCAAGCACATACTGAACTATATCTAAAGAACAAGTGAAGTATTTATAGTCAGAGAGCAACTCTGCCTAGTTAGCTGTGAAACTTACATTTCATAGATTTATACTCATAAAATGATATTTTAAATTCTCTTCTATGCCTGAACCATTTCTGAGCATATTTGAAAGAATTACACCCTTTTCATGCATGTTTTTAGTAAAATACCAACATCTGCCTTGATGGTCTCAAGATTTAACATCATTCAACATCATTCTTAATGAAGATTCAATTTTTTCTAGAAAACATTTATTAATTCTTTATTGCATTTTAAGTACTGTACTAGATTCTATAAAAGAAAGAGTAACAAGAAAGATAGTTACTGTCTTTAAAGAAATTCTACTCTACATGGGATAATAGGGGATAGGGATAAGACGTACATTGATTAGCATAATGCAAAGTGGGTTATGATAGAGGCAAAGAAGAATACCAAGGTATTCCAGGAAAATATGAAAAGTAAAAGACAACTTTCATTTGGGATTATTATGGAAGATGGAAATCATAGTAGAAAAATAGTATCAGAAAATGAACTACAGAGGAATAAAAGGGTGTTGAGCAAATAGCAATTGTTAATAGATTACTCTTCTCAGAAGAATAACTTAACTAGAGAGCTTCTACACAGAGGTCACTTGATTTAGTCCTTCTCAGATATGTCCCTTCTCAAATATCCTAGACAAACCCAGTAAGTGTAATTCACATGCACATTAGTAAAAATTGGAAATCAGGCTCTCCTATAGAAAGATTAGGGCCTAAAATCTTATCATGATTATCATGATCATCAAATTTTTAAAAATATTTGAAATTACTATGTAAATGGCAAAGTAGAATAAAAATGTGAAGTATTTTCATATCATCATAAATTCCTCCCATTGTCTGTACAACCTATGATTATAGGAGTGTCAGAAGTTGGATTTGAATGCAGATCTTCCTGACTCCAAAGCATTGGTATCCACTGTGGCATGTTCTCTCAAAATCATATGAGTCTTATTCCCTGGTGATTAAAGAATTGGTAAGCCTGTGGGAAAATTACTTCTGAAGAAAGAAGGGTCCAAAGTATAAGCATAAATCATTTGTTGGTCAGAAGCCTGTTTTTTCATTTCTTCAAATCCAATGGACTGAGATGGGAATATAGGGGTTTCAACCTTGGAAGGTCTACATGTGACTCAGCAAATAGCTCAGATACCAGAAACAATAGTGAAACAATCTGCCTTCTTGATACAGTGGTGAGGTTTACCATTTCCACCTTACTTGTATATGTGTGCCCAAAATGTCACTAAAATTTTGGAAACACAAAGCATTATCTTGGACTCTGTGAATAAGTCACCAAATATAATGAATTGTATTTCAATATCTTTATCACCAAGAAAGGGAGAAATAAATAATAATTGAGATAGGCCAGGTTTAGGAGGATAAAATTAAATGGGATATTGAGGCAAAAGCACATAAATCCAAAGATCTCTGTTCTTTTTCATTGGCCAGATATTTTGGCATGAATTGACTCATGCACTCAGTGACTTCCATTCACTATTGTTGTTTTTTGTGACTTTTCTCATTTGTTCTTTCTTCCTTCACAGCATGACTAATATGGAAATATGTGTCCCTGATTGCACATGTAAGACCTATGTTAGTTTGCTTGCTGTCTTCGGGAGAGGTGAGGAAAAAAAGGAAAGAAGAAAAATCTCAAACTAAAAATCTTATAAAAAAAGAATTTTGAAAAATATCTCTACATGTAATTTAAAAAAATACTATTTACAAAAAAAGAAAGTCAATTTATTCTGCTACTTTCACTTTGTCCTCTCTATCTTTTAAAAAAAATTCATCTTTCCACCCTATTTCTTAACTTTGCACTTTCAGTGGGCCAAACTAAAAGAAAGCCATTCGTGAATTAGCATCAATATTTAAATATGTTGAAGTTACAGGGTCATAAGCAGGTTAAGGGCCAGTCTGGTTTTATTTTCAATTAAAAACTCAGGCATGCTAGGATTTCATAAACCTCAAAGTTAGTTTTCTACTTCTTCCTTCACTATGGCTGATTTGTTTCATTAGACGAAGTGTTGCAGAAATTGCTTTGCATTAAATAGTTATGAAGGAAAGGACTGGAAGAGTAATCTTTTTTTTTCAAAATAGGTGAAATGTCAAAATAACTCCTTGATTTTTTTTAAGTGGAGAGAAACATGCGATTACTTTTTTTTTTTGAGTGATGCATAAATTTCCCTGCTTAATAGCTTTTACATAGTGACTCATTGCCACAATAATATTGTGTCTCTATAATAGAGGTAGTCAAAAAACTCTAATTGCTTGACAGTATTTCCATCTTATGAGTATAATCTCATATTAGGATACATAGAATATTATTGAATTGGAAGGTAGCCATAGTAAGAAAATGAAGTTGATGAAAATGAAAGCTATTCCATGCCCCCTATTTCCATCTCACTTCAGAACATCAATACTACTTCTCTCCTTATACAACACATCTCCACAAAATACCACCACTCTTACTGTCCTCCTAAGTAGGAAGACGCTCATAGATGTTTTCTGGAACTTATGGAATCTGTCATTCCTAGACAATCCCAACTCCACCCTTATAAAAGTATTGACCTTTTTGGTTTTTATATCACATTCTTTAAAAAAAAAAACCAATACATCCACCTTCCTTCCCCTTTCCAAAAATCAATCCCTTATAATAAACAATAAAAATGAAAGAGGAAAAAAGCTAATTTCAGCAAAATTAACCAACAAATCAATCAATTCCAGCAATACATAGAATTACAATCCCAGAGTCCCTTACTTCTAAAAAGAAAAAAGTAAGGAAGGTACATTATTATAATTCTCATATTTTTTTTCAGAGTTGAGTTTGGTCGATGTAATTGTACAGCTTTTGGTTTCAATGTTTTGTTGGTTTCTTTAAATTCTTTTAATGTACACTTGTATTCATTATGCACATTTTAAAAATTCTACTTAAATTTGCATCAGTTTATATGTATCTTCCAATGCTTCTTCATTTCTGTATACATTATTTCCCACAATGCAAAAATAGATGGTCATATTTATGTGCTTCTATTTATTTATCTATCCCTTAATCAATCGACATCTATTATGTTTTCAATTCCTTGCTACTCAATAAAAAAAGAGTGTTATATTTTATTGTTCATGGGAGTCTTTCTTTTTATCTTTGTTTTCCTTGGGACACATTTAATAAGATTTCTGCATCAGAGAAAATAGACATTTATACTACTTTCTTTGCATAATTACAAAATGCTTTATAGATTGTTATGGGGCAGTTCAAAGATCTTCTGACAGTGAATGGTGATGAACTATTTTGTCTGGATTATAAATAGAGATGTTTACCTGCTGTACTTCTGGAAAGTAACAAATTGCCCCTCTATTCAAGAGTTTCAGATATCAGCTTTTAGGTTTCTAGCTCTTTTCTACTACTAGGATAGAGATTCTTAAACCGGGGCCTATGAACATCTAAAAATATTTTGATAACTATCTTTCAATATAATTTGTTTCTTGTAGGATACTATATATTTTATTTTATGAATTTAAAAATGCTATTCTGAGAAAGACTGTGAAAAAGGTCCATGACACATAAGAAAGTTAAGATGTTAACTTCTGTCTATAGATTAGGTTATTATTAGAACCTTTAACATATACCTATATCTGTCTAAAGTCTCCTCTCTGTCTTTTTGAAATAGTTATTTCATAGTAATGGTATATTGCATACCTTCCAGGTTCAGAAAGATGAGAACCCAAACTAGTGTGGTCTCATTGCCATATACTCTCTCACCTATAAAAAAACAAAACAAAACAAAACAAAACAAAAAAAAAAACTTCATTTACACTATGAGGCTTATGGGCTTATTCTAATATGCATTGTGCATTATGGATTGTAACGAGCAGAAAATTAGGTATGGACCTGGGTATAAAACAGAGCTGTAAAACAATCTTAGGACAAATTTCTCATCCATCAGACATAGAACTTTATTTCCAAAATGGAAAGATGGGCTCGGGGAATTGTCTGAATTTATAAACATAACAAAAATTGTCCAGTCTTCTGAAGTCTACCCATCTCCAATCTCTAAGGGCACTGCCAGCTGGCATGTCATTCACTGCCCAATTACAGAAACACACCAAATTCTTCTGAACAAAATTCAGGTTCTCTGCCACTTCCCACTCAGCCTTCTTTCTCCTCTCTCTCTGCTAAATTGATGTTGAAGCCATTGAGGCTTTCTAAGGAAGCACTGAGCTAAGAAAGAGTGCAATCTTCTGAAGAGCTGGCAAAGCACTGATGGCCTGCCCACCACCTGTAGGTTCATCTGCATTGCAGCTAGGGAGTGCCAGTCACAACCATGACAAGACCTGCCAATCAGGCAGAGCAAAAACCAAGAGCCCAGAATGGGGAGGGGAGAAGTACTTTCTTATGAAATGCCAACTCCACTTTGGAGGGAAGGTGGGGATACATTTAATCTTCCAATTCTTTATCAAAGGCGACCGCCAGGTTGTCACCATTTATAGCATATGCACAGAAGCTATGGTCATAAAGGGGGCATTTTATGAGGACATATGCTGCATGCCCAAGAGCGCTGAAAGTGCTGAATGTCATTCTTGGGCTACATCGTGATTATATCTCCATCGAGTCAGGAGAAGCCTAGAGGTCCTACAAGTCTGCAATCTCTAAGCAGATCCACAGCTGTGAAATGTCAGATGACCTAATTCGTCTTTTCCATCTCTATGTCCTCACTTCTATAACTATGGAAATCTGCATCCATTTCACTGCAACGGATTTCATAAAATATGCAACAGGATTTGCGATTTACTTTTCAGAATTGCAAAATCATCAGAGAAAGAGCCAGTTTGAACCCGGGGGAGGACAGAAGAGAGAAGACGATTGGCAGTCACAGAGAAGATTCTGAATATATATTTATCTGCTCTCCCAGGACCCCAGCATCTCCAAACAGACCCTCTTTTCCAAACAACATACTGCAGAGAAATCCAAAACTCCTCAGGCAAGGGGGGAATGCAGATGCCCCAGTTGTATTTTCTTAGGAACCCGGGGCTAACCATCCTACAAGGAATATCCCAGATGGTAAACGGAACTGAAGTTTGCACATAAATTCTCCCTGGGGAATTGGTGGTTGGTGATAGCAGGTCTAATGAAATTTTTTATTGTGGTTATTACATACAATTTGTACAGTATATCATGCACTGAAATTTCTTCTATTCCTATAAATCTGGAATTGCCATAGTAAATGCCCATGCTTAAGAACTGCTGTCGAACACAATTACCTCTGTAGACAAACTCTCTTTAGGACATAAAAACAGTTGCTACTGAGAAGGCTGAATTGCAACAGCAATTTTGTAAATATTTGAGTGATATATTTCTTTTTTGATAAGTTTTCATAGCCTTGGAAAGCTGTCTCATCCCCTAATGTATTTGCTTTTTTCCTCTTTGTTACAGTCTTAAAGATATTGTAGTTTTCACCACAAAGTTGTAAATCAGACTATTGGACAATTGTCACTTATAATGGGCTAGGAACTACAAGGTAATTCACTGGCACTAAGAGAATTCTCTTCCTAAGGTATCTATTAAATAAACAAATGAAACAAAAAAATTCTAGGAAGACTTGGATTTTCTTTTCAGGTCAGTTGTTTAAGGTGTGCTTGCAGATGAGACTCCCATTTCTGATGGGGTCTCTCCAAAAGGGCACTTTACATTTCAATCAATTCTAGGAATTATTCCTGAATATACAGTGCTGATTTTCACCCCAGCCAACTACACTAGACAGGAAGGAATTCTGAACATTTTTGAGTTACATGTTATTATCAAGTATGATGATGAAGGATGTGAGACCCTGATATTGATTTCCTACATGTTCCAATATCGGAGATAGCAACAACTTCTCCTTTAGCTACTGGGAAATAGGGTCCATATGCAGTTGGAACTCCTAATAATGGTTTCTAAAGGAAGACAAGATTGATGAATCATAGAAAATTATGGAAGTGGAGAAACATGTTAACTGAATCAACAGGGAGAGTTCTGATAACAACAGGGCTAAAAATAGCATGTTGACTTAAAAGAACTAGTCCTTTCCTCTGAAGGACACAGTGCTTTAGATCAAGTATTTAAGAAATAAAATAAACAACAAGAGAAATAGCAACAAGAGGATTGCATTCTTTTTTAGTGAGTTTAGTACAAGGAATATAACAATACATCTAAAATAACCAGGAAAGGAAGGGACAAACCTAGCTCAATATCACAGTCACATAACCGAGGAGGAAATTCTACTCCAATGTTATTTATTTTTATACACATATACACACACTTTTGGCTAGTAATTGTCATGAAGAAATAACTTTGCCTGACTCTTCCTTGACCCTTACATTCCATATTAAATTAGGCCTTTTGTGTACATATTAAAGATACTGTAGTTTTCATCCACAAAGTTATAAATCAGACTTTTGGACAATTGTCTCCATTTTTCCCCATTCAATGAATGATAAGTACCATGAAGGTAAGGGATATATAATTTTTCATCTTTTTCTCTTCAAAGTCCAATAAATGCTCCATGTATAAGCACTCTTAGCTTATGTTTATAGAAAATATCTTTGTATTCCTTTGAAATATATTGTGTATATAATTATAGACATAACTGTTAAATCAACAAGCCTTTATTAAGGCAGGAGTTGTCCCTGCCTTCAAAGAATTCACATTCTAATGGGGATTTTAACAGGTAAAATCTAAGTACATAGAAGATGCTCCTATGTGGTAAATTAGAGGTAATCTCAGAGGGAAGGCACTTGCTTTAGGGGAGTATTATGTAAATATTGTCTCCCTCATTATAATGTAAGCTCCTTAAGAGAAGAGACTATTTTGTTTTATCTTCTTATTTTCAGTCCTTAGTGCAGTACCTGATACAGAGTGAGTGCTTAATAAATATGGTTCCTTCTTTTTCTGAAAAATGACAGTTTCTGTTCATGTTGAAATGCTAAAGAGCCCACAAGCCTTTGGTCTGTGGCCAGTCCAAGTCTTTGTGTTCCATTTCTCTACAGGGCCTGAAGAATAGGGTCAGATACATGATGATGAAAAATGTGAGAAAACAAGCAATCCTTCCTCCAAAAAAAAAAAAGGAAAGAAAAAGAAAATCAGAAGACTAATCAAAAGAACAAAAAAGAAAAACATTTATACAGAAAATTGTTTCCCTTTCATTCATATATATATATACATATTATATATATACATATATATGTATATATGAGTAAGAAAATTAATGATAATGATAATAGTTTATAAGAACTCTTCAAGAAGCTCTTGACATTTTATTAGGGGTGGAGGGATGGGATGGTACATGATTGTGTGTATGTGTGTTTGTATATTTGTATGCATACTAATGCACATAGCATAAATTGTAGAAAAACCAACAGAGCAAGCTTATATGTTGGTGGAATATATGTCTATATTTGAGAAAAGGCTGAAAGACCCTTCCTTCCCCCGCTCTCAATTGTGACTAATTCTTTGTATCTTTGTATTACCATCACCAAAGTACACACAATCTAAACATTCACTCATGCTTAGCTCTTCCTAGTTCCTTACTGTTCCTTATTCAGATTCACCATTTCTTTATAATGGTATTATAGCATTTTGGGGGCCAACAAGGATGGGAAATTTATAGGAATGCAGATTTACTAATGCTAGAAAGCTCCATCTTCTCACAGCAGTAACCAAAAAGAATTGTACTCTGCCGGGTAACATATTTACAATTTAGTTTGGGGGACAGGCTGCAAGTGCTCTGTAGAACCTTTGTTCCTAAAGAACATATCCCGGCCAGCAACAACTTCGTATGAATTCATTTATCAGACTGACTATTCAATCTGGGGAAATGTAGGAAGGTGGGGGGGGGGAATGTTAAAAGAAATACATGGTGGGGTAGAAAAGAAGGTTAAAAAACAAACTCCACCCTGTACAGAATTTCACTTTAGGGTCAAAGCTTCAGACTAATCTAGAATACATAGATGATGTATATATCCTTTTTCCGCTCTTCTTTCCCTCCCCCCCCCCCGGTTCTTTCCTCTGTCTTTGTCTCTCTGCTCGTTCTTTCTGTCTGTCTGTCTCTCTGTCTATCTCTGTCTCTTTCTCTTTCTGTCTGTCTGTCTGTCTGTCTCTTTCCCTGTCTCCGTCTATCTCTCACTTTAACTCTGTCTCTCTGTCTCTTGCTGTATCTGTCTGTCTGTCTGTCTCTCCCCCTTTCTCTGTCTTTGTCTCTCCCCCTTTCCTTTCTCCCTTTCTTCCCCTGTTTGCCTTCCTTCTTCCTTATACAAAACTGAATTGACAGCTTATATGTGAGGGAGGTTGTGTGGGTGGGTATTAGCGTTATGTTTAAAGATAAAGAAAAGAGGGCTTTTTACTCCCACCAGAGTGCTATTTTTATTTTTGAATTTGACAATTTTTCTCAGTATACATCAAAACCCAAATCCCCTTGAGCCCCCCTCACAGGCAATGGTAGGATACAGTTATTGCAATGCTAATCATGAAAACGGACCTCTAGTTCCTATTGATGATTCAGCAGAATGTTAAGAATGTCCAGAAAGGGACATTTGCCTCTCCAGGTCACCCTCAGCAGGGCTTCAGTTAGACCAGCCAGACACCCCATTTCGACTAGTGGATCTGAGACAATGCACCAGGGTCTTCCCAGTTACAGGCTTCCTCAGCAAAAAAAAAAAAAAAAAACAGAACTCTCGTTGAGGTAAGGAAGCAAGCACATACTTCCAACCACCATCACCAGAGGCTAGTTTTCATCCTTGCACAGCCCATTTCCGAAAGTGCCAGGCTGAGCTGCCCTTGCTTTCCATTTTTCATGCTCTCTCGTCTCTTGCTTAAGATTTTATTTCTCTCATCTTCCACCGAGATGGGGTTTAAAACATGCTTGGTGCTGAAAATTTAATATGCACAATAAAATTTAGCACGTAGCTCAAGAAAAAAAAAGTCTATGCACCAAAAAATGGTCCAGTCCGGCAGTTTTCTAAATGATGTAGGAGAAAAATAATGGGGCAGAGTAGCAGAAGCCTGACCCTATTCCCATAAGACTGTAAGATTTATCACCTACATAAGCAGAATGCTACAGAAAAGAGATCTATTGACCACAGCAATAACTCACAAGCCAGTAACACGAGCTGAGATACTAGCCTGGTATTTGCTGATAGTACCTTTATTATGTGGGACTCCGAATCTTTTTAAACAGCCTTGCTCCACAAGCTACATTTTTTTTAATATTGCACACCACCTAGTCTTTTTTAGACTTACCATTTATTTACAATAGTATTATTGCATGTTGGGTATCAGCAAGGAAGGGAACTTTATAGGAATGCAGATTTACAATGGGTAGAAAGCTACATCTCACAGCAGAGGACTTCCTCTCCTTCCCCCCCCCCAAAAAAAAGAAGATAAGAAGAAGGAAAAATAAGAAGAGGAATAGGAGCAGGAGAAGAATAGGAGGAGGAGGAGAAGAATAAGAGAAGGAAGAGGAGGAGGAGGAAGTTAGTTATGACTCTGGTAAAAGATCTTATTCTCCCAGGGAAAGAAATATTCTTCTCCTAACTAAATGTTTAATAATGGAAAAAAGCTATCCCACCACCTGTGATTCGTAAAACTTTAATCCAATCACTATCACACCCCCTGTTTGGCAATATCTCCCCCTATCCACCCACTCTTACTCCCACAGGCCTTCAGGCAGGACACTTAGGAAAAAGTAATGCTGCCAACCTAAGATTTCAGGAATGAAGCTAAGATGAATCAGCTGTAAATTGCCAGCAGAATCCATCCCTCTGGGACAAAAAGATTAAACTATAATTTAATAGTTAATCCAAGAAGAATGAGGTGGGGATGGGATCTGGAGAGGTTACTGGGAGAGAATCAGAAATTTCTCATGGGGAGAATCTGCAGGAAATAGCTTATGCTTTTGCTTATGGCTCTCTGAAGATGCTGAATGGCCTGCTAAAGCCAAGAATGGCATTATTACAGACTCTGGCCAGCCTCATGGGCATCACAAAATCACACAATCTCAGTTGGAATGAAACAGAGGCCTTTGAGCTCAACCTGGAGGTGAACAAAAGTCCTCTAAGATAGTCCCAACAATAGATCATTCAGTCTCTGCTAGAAAACCTCCAAAGATGAAGGTCTTAACCTCCATGACAGTTCCTTTCACTTGGAGATAGTATTAATTAAAGTATTTCTTTCTTATATCAAGCCCAAATCTGCTTTCGTCCAGGTTTCATTTATTATTTCTGCTCTGAGGTCAAGCTAAATTAGTGTAGTCCTTTTTTGTTGTGGCCCTTTGAGATAGCTGAAGACCTTTCCACTCACTTTACTCTTCCCTTTTCCAGGTTAAACATTCCTAGTTATTTCAAACAATATTCAAATGCTATGATTTTCAATAAGTCAATAAACATTTATTAAGCACTTATATTCCAGGCATTATACTAAGTACTGAGGATAAAAAGAAACAGAAGATAATCTTTACAATCTAATCAGGAGACAACAAATAAATATGGACAAATTACTTCAGTGTCTATATATCAGATAAATAGAAAATGATTACAGAGGGAGAACATGAGAATTAAGAGGAGGGGAGAAAGGCTTCCTCTAAAAGATGATCTTTTTGGTTGGAACTTAAAGCCAGGGAGGTTAGTAGATAGAATGGAGGAGGGAGAACATTCCAGATATAGGTACCCATCAGAGCAAATAGCCTGGAGCTGAGAGATGTGTCTTATTTATAGAAGCAAAGGGAGCTAGGTTATGGAGGGTTTTGAATGACAAATAGAGCATTTTGATCCTGGAGGCAATATTGAGTAGGAGAAGGTGATATGATCAGACCTTCACTTTAGGAAAATAGGTTTGGGGGCTGAATGGAAGATAAATTAGGGTGGAGAGAGACTTGAGGCAGAGTGACCCTCTACAAACTATTTTAATAATTCAAGAGTGATGACAATGTTAGAAAAGAGAAGTAGGCATATTTGAGAGATGTTTTGACAATGAAATTAATAATCTTTGGCAACATAGTGTATATGGAGGGTGAGAAATAGTGAAAAGTTCAGGGTGACAAGTACCCATAGCATCTTGGTTGCCCTTTTGTGGGTGGGCTCTACGTTGTTAGTGGGTAAAGCAAAATGCAGTATGACTAGGGCATAAAACAATGAGACCATTATACCCTCATTTTCCATTATGCACACATATATACACAAAAATACACAAATAATTCCTTGTTCCCTCCCCCTTTTCACATGCCCTCCTATACAAAAAGAACAAAACAAAACTTTGATTCACTTGTAGGCAGCATGTTGCCAATTCAGTCCAAAATGTTCCTCTTCAGTGCTACTCCACCAGATTTCTGCCTTCACCTCTGTCTCCTTGTATACATTTAAAAAGAAGTTTCTTACTGGTCTCTTAGCTATCATTTTCTTGCTGTTACTGTCCTTGGCTGCTACATTTATTTGCTCCTCCTTGAATTTGTTGTCTTAGGTATTTGAAAAGGAACAATATCTTCAGTTTTGGTTTTCTTTCTAAAAATGTTTCAAATTCCAATTTATTATTGAATGCTGGGTTAAAATTGTACCTATTCTTGTCCCTCTGACCACCTGTACCCCTTTTCTAGTTAGTGTAAGTTTGTAAGTAACTGGTATAAAGTGATAATAGCAGGAAGTAAGGTTGCAAAGGGGAACCTAGAATTCATGTATAAACCATTGCAAAGATCAAAGGAGCATAATTTACAAATCACATAATTTATTAACCAAAAATCACTTCCTGGTAATATGTGCTGTATCAGGGAAGCAATCTAGGCTTTGCTCTCAGGGATTTTTGGTTTTATAATATGTAAATCCTAGATGAGTTCCAGATATCCACAGTAAGACAAGTAGAACACCAAATGTTACTGATAACTTTGAGATGAGATGAATGTGTTGACTTTAAGGTTTTACTGACAAGTTTCAGATAATCTATCCATGTAAATGAACTAACTCTGAAGTCAGATAAGAATTAGTCTGTTTGTCCTCCAAAACCTAAAAAAGTGAGACTTCAAACTTTTATACCCACCTCCCTACCCAGCATTATTTTCATCTCATTTGCATCCATGCTGCCAAGTACTGCCAACTGGAATTCATGATTACATGAGTGATAATCTGTGTCTCTTTTCCTCCTCACTGTCCCATCCCCTGTCTCCACATCATTTGTCTCTGCATTCCTTTTTTAATGTTTGTATTTCCAGGGACACTTGCCAAAAGACCCTTTGTGTGATTGTAGTTTCACTTCCCACTGCCATCATGCTCTTTCTCCATGACTATGCAAAGAACCATATGTACCTGCGCCAGTTGGTCAACTTTTTGATGTACTTAAGCTCATATCTGCAGGTTAGATCACTTGGGCTTCATCCTTAGCACCACTGATCTTCAAAATACATTATTCCATTTTCCCTACATTTTCTGTTGGATACAGAATAATTGTGTATTTGAATTTCCTTTCCTTTGTATTTGAATGTCTTTTCTTGGTTGATTGCAGAACTTATTTCTGACTTGAATGATTAAATTTAACCACTATGTATCTTGGAGTTTGCAGCCTTGTTGATGTTGTTTGTTTGTTTTGTTTTTGTTTTTGTTATTTATTTATTTACGTAGTTATTTATTTTGGAGGAGACCTATGAATTTTTTTGACTGTCATTTGATCTTCTGTGTTCAGAATTTCTGAGTAGTTCTCTTCCACTATTTCTTGTATTCTGGTGTCAAGGTTTTCCATTTTGTCATGTTCTTCTGGGAAACCTATGACATGATCCTTAGGTTGTATTTATACATTTTATCTTCAAAAAATCAGAATGTTTTGCCTACACACAGCATATTTAATGTTATTGTTGTTGTTTCTCTTCTAAATTGTCTTTCAATTCTGCATATTTGCATTCCCAATATATCGTTCTCTTTTCTGTTTCTTTGGTGAGATTTGCCATTGTAGATTCTAGTTTTTCTATTTTCCTGCATTTTTTTTTCTTTTTGCTTTGCAGCCAACTATTTGCACTCTCATTACTCTTCTGAATTCCTTAAGAAAAGGGTGCTGTGGTTCCATGTTCTTTTCACATTCCAGAGTCTTTTGATTCATCAAACATTAGATCATTTCCTTTGTTTTGCAATATTATTCATACATTCCTTTCCTTCTATTATTAATATCTTCCCTCTTGAATCATCTGTTTGTATTCAAAGTCTTTGAGTATTCTTTCTGAAATCTTTGGTGATTTCAGTCTCCCTCACACCCATTTCCTTTATTGATCACTTTCTGACTTGCTCTTTGGTGGTGATTTTCTTAGTGTCTGTATCTCAATGTTCTTTCACACTGGGCAATTAATTCATGATTCATCATAAGGTCTCTGCTTCAAATGAATTTTGAGTAGATAGGACTGACCCACGGTGGGTGGTGAGCTCTTTCGCTCAGGTTTGATAAAGTGCTGCAAACCTCCCACTTCTGCCTGTTCTCACAGAATCTTATCCTAAGGTCCTTTCTTGCTTTTTCTCTTCCTTAATTCTCTGATCTGGTACTGATAATTTAGAGCTTTATAGCACTGGTGTTACGGGATTGTCTGCTGTGGTATTGACTATCTGTCCTGACTGGGGACAGACTTCTGCAACCTGGAGCAAGGGTCTTCATCACACTTGAAATAAAGTGGGAGGCCTGGATTTTGGAACTGGATTTTGTTGCATGTCCACGTATTCGGTTTGCTAGTGTAGCTTCTCTGCAGGTAGCATGGGAGGTTTTGGAAGAATACTTAGTGAGAATCTCAGTAGATAGCAGTTTCATGTTTTGGCTTTGTTTGTTATGTTTTTACCTTCTTCCGGATTCTGCTTATCTTAGACCACAAAGACAGATGACACTGGTTTATCTTTGGTGCATAATTTCTGTTTTGTGAAGTTTAGAATGGCAGTGGGGATCAAAGAACAAGCCTGGAGTCCTCTGTCTTATTGATCACACGTAACTATCATCCCCTTTTAAATTCTGAATTTCCAAAGTTAACTAACTGTGCTATCATCCCGGACACATTTCTCCATTTTTTTTAAACAAACATACAATGAAAAATGATGTAGAATGACTATGCATATTTTTTAAATGAATGCAATAGACAGAATTAGTGATTTTCTTGTTTGGTATCATTTTAAAAGATAACAGGAAAGTATATTTGCATGAAAATATTTTTTCTAAGTGCCAGAAATTCCACCTTTTAGTTACTTGGATTGAATATTATCATTCTCCAAAATATTTCCTTAAAATATAAATACTCCTGAATTTGCATACCCAGTTAAACTTAGACACATAACACTGATCCATAAGGCAAAGCCTCCCCTCCAGTAATAATAGGAAGCAGGAAAGTGTCCTCCAGGGAAGAGAAAACATAGTGTGCTTCAGGAAAGAGAAAAAAGGCATTGAAGGAAGTGGTGGGAGAGTAAAGACAAACTTTACTGACATCAACATTTTGTAGAGTGAGTGCTGGTCTCATTTGACTGTCTGCAGTGCTCTCAGAAGCCGTTTTACACCTGCTATTTGAAGGCCCTAGGGGCTACTGAGTAGCCACCAGAGGTTGAATTCTGAAGGTGGGAGGAATAGTGTCATGGTGACACTGAGATGCATGGCCAAGAATGAATCTTTTGGGGACAGTCAGAATAAACCAAGCGGGACTGCAAATTGAACTCTGTACCCTTTTGGGAGATGTTCATTGGAAGTTAGTTTAGTCTCAGCAGCTCAAGATTTGGGGAAAAGGACAATTTGACTATGCTTTCTAATCATGAAGAGCTGCGGGAAAAATTTATAAGGTGGCTAAATTTGTCTTCCAGACTTCCTGTGTCCTTGTTCATCATCTGACTCCTTTTTCTTGGTGTGCTAGTCTTTCTAGGCTCCTGTTCTTTGTCTTTCCCCTTAACATCTTTACTTTCAGAAAACTTTTATCTGCTGAAAATTAATTTTGTAAACTAATACCATTAAGTAAACATTAGCTAATGATAGGCTTAAGATATGAGTCCTCCAAAGGGCATCTGTGTTTTAACTGGGAATTCTAAATGACTGAAAATTTCATAATATGCTATTTTAAAATAATAATAGTTGGCATTTATAAAACATTCTAATATTTTATGTATATTTCATACATTATTTCATTTATTCTTCAGAACAACCCTGTGACTTGGGTACTATGATTATTCCTATTTTATAGACAAGGAAACTTTGGGAAGTATATTACCAAGGATCACATAGTTAGTAATTATCTAATTGACTTGAACTCAGATCTTAATAATTCCAAGTCCAGCACTCTCAAGTACCTGGTAATAGATAAGGCTATTCAAGACAACAAATTCATATTCTTCAAAAAATAGTTGTGCTTTGAGGGTAATTCCTCCATTGCTGTCTGATTTTGTATTTATTTCTGACCTATTTGAAACAAGCTTTCTTCATTTTTCTCCTTTGAGTTAGTAGGCATTGATGATTAGGAACCCTTGCTTCTTCTTGCTTCTTCTCCTATTCTGGAGATACTTCTGACAAGTATATTTCATTTGGTCTGCCTGAAGCAAGACTATGTAATATTTTTTCCCTTCCAAAATAATATTGTGACAGATAGCAGGAACAGTTAATACATAGCATTTTATAGTTTATAGAGTACACATTATAGTTATTGGTCCTCAGGATAACCCCATAAGATACAAGGAATATTATCCCCATTTTAAAGATGAGAAAACTGAGAATCAGAGAGGCTAAGTGATTTACTCTGGGTTATACATCTATCAGGTACTATTTGTAGGATTCAAAACCTAACCTTGTTTTATCTGAACCATCCACTGTTGAGAATCAATTTTTTTTGGATAGTGTTCATAGGTTAAGAATTCACCAGCATCAAATTTCACATTCCATATTTGAGAAAATTTAAACTTGACTTTTTCTCCCTAGCATTTAAGAATATAATAGGATGGCTTTCCTTCTATGAATGTATTATATTTTCCTAGAGTTGGTGGCAACCCTACTTAGTACTTGCCCATACCTTTAAAAATACCCATGGGGTGCAGAGCTGCAAACAGAAACAAAATCAAACCAGGTCAATATTCTCTTGTTGCCTCAATTTTTCATAAGTTCCCTTTAGAACCACCACTGATGCTGGGTCCCAGGACTAGTTGCATTTAAAACTGAACAATCAAGGAATTTAATTTTTTGCTTTACCATATTGTAAATTGTAGTTATGCTTTCTAAAAAGGGCTGCCTGTACACAAAGCATCAGCAGCATCATTGTTTATGAAATTAAAATTGCCTCAGGTAGAAGCAAGTTACATAATTAGCACAACAAAGAAATAAAGCCTCACACATAACTGTACATCTGTTGCCACATGCAGAAAGGCTGTTGGATTTGCCAAAGTAATTTATCCACATAGAACACTCATCCAGACTGGCCAATACCTGGTACTGAACAAAAAGGAAATTTAAAGAAAGGCCCATCATTTATCATTACCGACAGCTCAGCCATATTGTGAACAGAGAGCACCCTTTTTTTGGGGGAAAAAACTCTGAAGATTGGAAATGCTTGCTCAGCTCCAACTTTCTTCCTAACAACTAGCTCCCACAAGCACATCTCTCTGGCTCCTGCTTAGCTACAGGCAAGGAAAGAAAGCTGTAACATGGCCACCTGCTCTCTTTTGACAAGAGGTAAGAGGCCAAAACTGGTCCCTGGCTTTGGTGACTTGGAATGTAATGAGTTCTGAATTGACTCCTGAAAAGGAATACCAAAAGGTGCAAATCTTCTCTCTCCTCCAGATACTGAAGCTGTAATGGGAAAAGATATAGTACCCCAAACCCCTGTTAACTGTTTCAACAATCTGCAAGTCTTTAGTTTCTTGTCTGAAATGGAAATCAGTGAGGTATCTGTCTATACTAGTCACCTGGGAAATCATAGGCTTTCTCACCTCCATCCCTGCTTTAAGCACAGGACCAGAATCTGATAGAAGAAAATCTTAGAAAAACACAGTCATGACCAGCCTTGACCTGGCTCTTCTATTCTGTGTTCCTCATCAAACAGGATAGTTGTAAAGTGCCTAGCATACTGCCTAGAAGAAAGTAGGTGCTTAATAAATGCTTATGCCTTTTCTCTTCCCCTCATCATTTTCTAAATTTTTTTTCCAATTATATGTAAAAATGTTCATTTTTAAAATCCTGAGTTCTAAATTCTTTCCTGCTCTTCTCTTTAATTGAAAAGGCAAGCAATTTGATATAGGTTATAGTGTGCAGCAACTCCAAACAAATTTTCATATTAGTCACATTGTGGAAGAAAACACAGGACCCTACATGCTCCCTGTGCCCCCCCAAAAAAAAACAAAATAAGGAAGGATTTTTAAAAAGTATGCTTTGATTTGCATTCAGACTTGATCAGTATTTTTTTTTTGTGATAGATGGCATTTTCATCATAACTCCTTTGGGATTATCTTAAATCATCATATTACTGAGAATAAAGAAGTCATTCATAGCTGATCATCAAACAATATTGCTTCCCCTGTGTACAGTGTTCTCTGGGTTCTGATGACTTCATTCTGTATCAATTCATGGAAATATTTTCCAGGTTTTTCTGAAAGCACCTTGCTCATTATTTCTTATATCCCAATAGTATTCTATCACAATAATAAACCATAATTTGTTCAGCCACTCCACAGTTGATGGATATCCTTTCAATTTTCAATTCTTGATCACCACAAAAAGAGCTACTATAATTTTTTTTAACATATAGTTTCTTTTCCTTTTAAAAAAAAATTCTTTGGGATGCAAATGCGGTAGCATTTTTTTGCTGTGTCAAAGGAAATATGCAGTTTTTTAACCTTGAGAGCCTCATTCCAAATTGCTCTCCAGAATGGTTGGATCAGTTCACAATCCTACCAGCAATGTATACTTCAATTTTCCTATATTCCCTCCAACATTTGTCGTTTTCTTTTTCTGTCATATTAACTAATTTGACAAGTGTGAGGTGGTATTTCAGAATTTTTATCTATATTTTCTAATCAATAGTGATTTAGAGAATATTCTTTTAAAATGTGATTATAGACAACTTTGATTTTTTGGTTCCAAAACTGCCTGTTTATCTCCTTTGACCATTTATCAATTGGGGAATGATTTGAATTCTTATAAATTTGATTAAGTCCTCTATATAGTTGAGAAATGAAATTTTTATCAAAGAAACTTAATGTAAATCCTTCCCCTCCCCAGTTTTCTTCCTTCCTTTTAATCTTGGCTTCATTAGTTTTCTTTATGCAAATCTTTTTAAATTTAATCAAAATTATCCATTTATATCCTTTTTAAAAAAATTTCTTGTGTATTAATACTTTTCCCCCTTCTCTATATATGTGACAGGTAAACTATTGCATGCTTACCTACATTGCTTATAGAATTATTATTTATTCCTAAATCATGTAAGCATTTTATCTTGTTATTAGTATGAAATACTGCTCTATTTCTAGTTTCTACCAAACTGTTTTCTAGTTTTCCTAGCAGTTTTTGTCACATTTTGAGTTATTATCCCAAAAGCTTGGATCTTTCAGTTTATCAAACACTAGAATACTAAGGTCATTTACTACTGAAGACTGTATACATAATCTATTCCACTGATCTGCCACACTATTTCTTAGCCAGTACCAGATTGTTTTTGGTGATTAGCATTTTATAATATAGTTTGAAATATGGTACAAGAGCTCTGAATTTAAGAGAATGAGTGCTGGATTTATATTTTTTTTAAACGAATGTCCAAACATGTACCACAAATTAATGTGTTATTCCCTTCAAAGTAGTTATCTTCAAGGTTTTATTGCTTATTCAAGCATGATGGCACGGCTCAAAATATTTTGGAGAATTTCCCTACTGGAATTATCTTGAAATCTTGAACTTGGAGATGGTACTACATTTTGAAGTGATGGCAAGATCAAGTGTAATAACCTTTCTATGTGTGGCTAATGTGGGTTGGAAGATTAGTTCATGGAAAATGATTAGATTGAAGAATTGAGTGGTTAAGGTGTTTGAGGGAAAAACATGGATATATGTTGAAGTCCCCTAGGTTGGGAGAAGAACTCATTGGTGAGGAAAGAACTCCATGAAGAAGGAAGACAGACCTGAAGATCTGTAGACACGAACTACCAAGATTTTGATGGGTGATATAGAGAAATTGTATTAACCTCAAAAGAACAGTGATAGAGGTAAGAAGAGAACCTAAAATGGGGAGTAAGGAATATTCCAATTCCTCTGTCCTGAGCAGCTATATTTTAAGAAAATAATATTCCTTCCTTATAATTACACCTTGTAGTTATTAGTTTAATAAATATTTGTACTAGTTGATATATCTTTTACCTCACTTATGATGATATTATTCTCTATTTTTATCAAGCTGTTATATTTCTGTGTTGTTTCTTTTCGATTAAAATTTAAGATACCGAAGCACAAGGACTAATTTCTACATCCTTAATATCTTCTCTTCCTAGTGCTTTGTGGGAATATATATTGAATCCTGCAGATACACCTGGCAAATGCTTCTATGCTCATATGTGTAAATTGCCTGGCAACCTTTATCAACAAAGTTTTATTTCATGTCTCACATCAATGCTTTAAGGTTTGCCAGACAATTTATGTATGTAAGCATCAGATGTGCTTGCTTGCTATAGTTTCTGATTCACCTTATCCTTTAACCTAGAGAAGAGAGGGCTCAATTAGGGAAGGGCATGTGCCTTCCTTCAATGATGCTGTCCTCATGTATTATCAGGAACATCTTTTTTTTAGCTTTATTTTTTAAAAAAAATAATTAAAGCTTTTTATTTATAGAACATATGAGTGATTTTTCTACATTGACCTTTGCAAAATTTTTTTGGTCTAAATTTTTCCCCTCCTTCCCCCCACTCCCAACCCTAGATGACAAATATTCTAATACATGTTAAATATGTTAAATTATATGACAAATCCAATACATGTATACATATCTATATAGTTATTTTACTGCACAAGAAAAATCAGATGTAGAAAGAGGAAAAAAAACCTGAGAAGGAAAACAAAATGCAAGCAAATATTCACAGAAAGCATTAAAATGCTGTGTTGTAGTCCACACTCAGTTCCCACAGGCCTTTCTTGGGATGTATATGACTATCTTCAT
This sequence comes from Myrmecobius fasciatus, assembly GCA_023553655.1. NCBI lineage: Eukaryota > Metazoa > Chordata > Mammalia > Dasyuromorphia > Myrmecobiidae > Myrmecobius > Myrmecobius fasciatus. The sequence continues at coordinate 127,112 of JAJPUD010004601.1, read as the reverse complement.
CGCTGAACAATAGGAACTGGTTTGAATCACCTCATTGTTGAAGAGAACCATGTCCATGAGAATTGATTATTGTACAGTCTTATTACTATGTATAATGATCTCCTAGTTCTGCTCACTTCGCTCAGCATCAGTTCATGCAAGTCTCTCCAGGCCTCTCTGAAATCCTCCTGCTGGTCGTTTCTCACAGAACAATAATATTCCATAACATTCATATACCATAATTTATTCAGCCCTTCTCCAATTGATGGGCATCCATTCAGCTTCCAGTTTCTTGCCACTACAAAAAGGGCTGCCACAAACATTTTTGCACATGTGGATCCCTTTCCCTCATTTAAGATCTCTCTGGTATATAGGCCCAGTAGAAACACTGCTGGGTCAAAGGGTATGCACAGTTTGATAACTCTTTGAGCATAGTTCCAGATTGCTCTCCAGAATGATTGGATCCATCCACAGTTTCACCAACAATGTATCAGTATCCCAGTTTTCCCACATCCCCTCCAACATTCGTCATTATCTTTTCCTGTCATTTTAGCCAATCTGACAGGTGTGTAGTGGTATCTCAGAGTTGTCTTAATTTGCATTTCTCTGATCAATAGTGATCTGGAGCACCTTTTCATATGACTAGAAATAGTTTCAATTTCTTCATCTGAAAATTATCTGTTCATATTTTTTGACCATTTATCCATTGGAGAATGGTTTGAATTCTTATATATTTAAGTTAATTCTCTATATATTTTAGAAATAAAGCCTTTATCAGAACTTTTGAATTTAAAACATGTTTTCCCAGTTTATTGCTTCCCTTCTAATTTTGTCTGCATTCGTTTTGTTTGTACAAAAAAAATTAACTTGATATAATCAAAATTATCCATTTTGTGATTAATTATGCTCTCTAGTTCTTCTTTGGTCACAAATTCATTCCTCCTCCACAGATCTGAGAGGTAAACCATCCTACGTTCTTCTAATTTGTTTATAATATCATTCTTTATGTCTAGATCATGAATCCATTCCAACCTTATCTTGGTATACAGTGATAGGTGTGGGTCATTACTTAGTTTCTTCCATACTAGTTTCCAATTTCCCCAGCAGTTTTTGTCAAATAGTGAATTTTTATCCCAACTTTGGGTTTATGGGAACATCTTCCTAACAATTTGAGTTGTCCAACAGTAGAATGAGCTTTCTCAGGAGGTAAAGGCTTCCCCTTCTTTCAAAGCAGAAACTGAGCAACTACTTGCCCAAAATATTATGGTAGGTATTCCTTTCATGCCTGATTGTCACAGATTGAATCTGAAATCATTCTACTAAAATTCTACAAATTTGGGACTCTTCTAGGTAGTTCTGTCATTTTTCTCATTAGAAATACAAATATAAATAGAACAACTTTATTCCCTGATAATGTCCTACCTTTCCATTTTTTCTACTATGTACTTTGGGAAAAATAAATTCATCAGTAGCTCTGAAGTAACTTTTCAGTGGCCAGTTTAGATCTCATATGAGGGACACATACCAAAAAAAAAATAAATAGCCATATTCCAATGACTTGTTTATGGTTGGATTTTCCTCCTCTACTAGATCTTTAGGTAATGGCACTGCAACTAAAGTAATTGGCTATATCTAGGGAAATAATTTTTTTAAGGCCATATAAAGAATCAGGACATGGGATCTAAATCTGGAAATTTGTTAACAGGCTTCCATGATCTTTGTGTCAATATAATATGGAAGACAAGATTTTTCAAAATGAAAAGGAATGCAAATAATTTCTTATGCAGAATGTGGGAATTTCTCCCAGAATGCTCTTCCCAGACCATACTTACAGAAAATAGTTATATTAATAGAAGGAAAGAAGCTTTTTCATAAAATGTTTAATTAAAAATATCATACTCATTATCAAATCAGAGATAACGAGCTATTATGGTCACCAAAAGAAAGGTTGATATTTTATTTCTCACTAGCCAGACTGACTCCACATACTTATTAAACATGTACTAGCTTACATAGAATTAGAGAATATTGTACCAGCACTTCTACCAGGAATTGAAGTTAGCCAGGAGACTTATGCCACTCAAGTTGAGTGATTGAAGCTAGTACAATATTGATCAGGCCAATCTATTTCTTGTGGTGTCATGTCAGATTTTTTCCCTCCTGTCTTTCTTTGGAATAATTGTAATTAATGTTCCAAATTTCATTTAAAGATTGTAAACCATGGTAGAAAAGCTCAATGGACATGGTATTGTTAGGACGACCTGAGTTTAGATCCTGACCCCAATATTTACTAGCTATGAGACTGTGGATAAATCTCTTAGTCTCAATTTTCCCATTTCTAAAATGGGGGTGATATTTATAGGATCTACTCCATAGAAATGTGCAAAGGATCAAATAAGAAAATTGTTGTATATAGTACTTCATTTTTTGGAAAGCAGTTTACATATGCATCTTATTTAATTCTCACAAGAACTTTGCAAGGCAGACACTATTATCCTCATTCTATACTAAAGGAAACTGTATGCAGCTATGTAACTGCTTGTATATAAAATGTTTTTCCAATCTTAATAATGAGAATATCAATACTAACATTTGGCATTTAGTTATATCTGTTATTTATTTTGTTTGGACTTGAGACTTTGTTTACATAGGCGGGGTGTTCTGGAGCTTTTTTTAAAGGTTTGCAAAAAGAGATAATTGCTAAATTTTCAGAGTGAACATTTATATCACAGAAGTGACAATATTATTCATTAGGGCTTGGTATATTGTTTTATTGATTGTCTAACCTTAAGAAAATGATGGAACTGCACATCAATTGGAGAATAGTTGAGCAAATTGTAGTATATAATTGTGATGAAACACTATTGTGCTATGAGAAATGATGGACAGGATGATTTCAGAAAATCCTGGAAATACTTACATGAACTGATGCAAAGAAAAACATTGTAGATAGCAACAATAACAATCCATACAGTGAAGAACTGTGAATGATTTAGCTATTCTCAGCAATACAATGTCCTAAGACAATCCCAAAGGACTCATAGTGAAACATACTGTCTACCTCCTAAGAAAGAATTGATATTGTCTTGAATATAGAGTGAAGCATGCTATTTTCATTCCTTTTTTGCTCTTATTCATGTCTTCTTATCTCATCTATAACCTATATTGGATTGCTTAGCATTTCAGGAAAGTATAGAATTTGAAATTCAAAAACTTTTCAAAAATGTTTAAAATTTTAAAAAAATGTTTAAAATTGTCTTACTGCATAATTGGGGGAAAATAAAATATTATTTAATAAGAAAAGCGAGTGATGGAGAAAATATTAATAGTTCAGATTAAACTTAAAAGTGTGTGTATGTGTGTATGTGTGTGCACACGCATGTACATATTTGAAGAGTAAATTGTTAAACATTTACCAATACACCTCTGGTCATAAGGAAGTCCCAATAAGACTGTTACCAGTACAGGTTAGTAACTGTGAAAGTCTTGGAAAAGTCATGGAAAAGTTAAGTGATTTGTCAAAAGACACAAAGCTAGTATGTATTAGGCAGACTTGGAAATTAAACTCAAGTCTTCTTGACTTCTAGGCTGACTTTCCTTAGTCATGTCCTATTTATTTTTCTGATATTTTAAAGTACTTTAAAGCTTGCAAAGTATTTTACAGATATTATCACTACATGAAAACATTTATAAAGTCTAATATGACATATATATGTAGCGTCCTCTAGATGCCTAAAGAAGCTCAGGTAGGAGATATCTATCTGTCTATCTATCTATCTAATCTTCATGTATATGTATATATATATATGTATAAATATATATCTTTACGTATATAAATATATGTCTGTGTACATATATGTATATACCTATATATCTCCTACCTGAGCTTCTTCAGGCACCTAGAGGGGCCCTAGAGAAGAGGTGGCCAGGGTTAGTCTCTCATAATGACAGCCTTTCTACTTTCATATGATATGAATTTATCAGAAACCTTTGGTGCAGCATCTAGATACTGTTTCAAATTGTTCCCTATAGCCTAAGCATTATAAGCCAGTTCCATTTTGAAGTTAGCTATGTTACATAGACACAGAATTGGATACATAGTTAATGAAGCACAAGCAAATTTATAGGAATCCACTTGACCTGCAAGAGATCAACTTGACTATATGATTAAAGGCTTAGTCTTTTCTAGTCTGGCTTTGATTTCATTTTCAGAGCTAAATCTCCAAAGCTGATAAATCCTGACATTTCACAGCCTAGCATAAAGAAAGGTAAACTCTGGTTTCCATTATAGTAACAGAGAAGATATCTTCCTGCCCTTGCCCATACTCCTAACTAGATAAGTTTTCTTCTCTAGTTTTCAGTTTCCTTCAATGCAAAATGAGAAAGTTGTGCTCATTGATTTCTAAAGTTTCCTTCCAGACATAACATTCTGTAATCCTACATCACCATGCAGACTAATGAGACACTGAATACCCAATCTCTTCTTTGATAAATGTGATATGGAAGAATCAAAAGGTGCATATCTGAGCTGACTTAAGATTTCGACTTTTTTAAAAGTAATGATTATTTTTTGCCTTCTTTTTTATAATGTGCATATACTGCTTTGATTTAGAAAGACATGAAATAATTCATATTTACATATTCAAATATATATTTTATCACCTTTACAGATCATAATTCATCTATACCTATCTTGACAATAACTTGTCAATACCTTGAACTCTTGCCAATCTGTCCCAGAAATTTGTCATATATTGGGTGCTTTTATTAATATCATCTTACATTTCAAGAATTGTCCATCGGTTATTCATTGTTCTCACTGTTTGATCATGCTATCTTCCTTTTTATTCATACATATGATTTTTTAACTTAAACATTTGATTCAATGATAGCCTTTACTTCTCCTTCACAATTCCTTATTTATAATGTGATGCATTGTATATTCATCCACTGTGAATCTTGTTATTGCCTTGTAAGTGAAATGCCTTTTCTGTTATATACACATACATACATGTAAATGTCTACATATTCTATATTTTAAGGTATTTTAAACTTTTTTATTGTAGTACTTTAAACTTTTAAAGAAATAATAGCTTTTTATTTTCAAAATATATGCAAAGATAGTTTTCAACACTCACTCTTGCAAAAATTTGTGTTTCTCCCTTCCTTCCCCTCACCCCTTTCTCTTAGACAGCAAATAATCCAATATATGTTAAACATGTGCAATTCTTCTATATGTATATCCACAATTATCATGCTGCACAACAAAAATCAGGTAAAAAAGATTTTAAAATGAGAAAAAAAGTAAGCAAACAACAACAAAATAGGTGAAGAAACTATGTTGTGATCCATATTCCATTCCAACAGTCCTCTCTCTGGATGCAGTTGGCTCTTTCCATCAAAGTCTACTGGAATTTGCCTGAATCACATCATTGAAAAGAGACATGTTCATCAGAACTGATCATCACATAATCTTGTTGTTGCTGTATACAATGCTCTCTTGGTTCTACTCACTTCACTTAGCATCAGTTCATGTGAGTCTCTCCAGATCTTTTTGAAATCAAACTGCTGATCGTTTCTTATAGAACAATAATATTCTATAACATTCACGTACCATAACTTATTCAGCCATTCTCCAACTAATGGGCATTCACTCAATTTCTAGTTTCTTGCCACTACAAAGAAGGGCTGCTGCAAACATCTTTGCACATGTGGATCCTTCCCACTTTTTTATGATCTCTTTGGGATATAGACCCAGTTGAGACACTGCTGGATTAAAGGGTACACATATTTTGATAACCATTTGGGCATATTTCTGAATTGCTCTCCGGAATGGTTGGATCAGTTCACAAATCTAGTAACAATGGATTAGTGTCCCAGTTTTCCCACATCCCCTGTAACATTTATCTTTATCTTTTTCTGTCATCTTAGCCAATGTAAGATGTATGTAATAGTACCTTAGAATTGTCTTAATTTGCATTTTTCTGATCAATAGTGATTTAGAGCATTTTTTTTCATATGACTAGAAGTCATTTTAATTTCTTCATCTGAAAATTATCTGTTCTTGTCCTTTGATCATTTATCAATTGGAGAACGACTTGTATTCTCATAAATTTGAGTCAATTCTCTATATATTTTAGAAATGAGGGCTTTATCAGAACCCTTGGATATAAACTTTTCCCCCAGTTTTCTGCTCCCTTCTAATCTTATCTACATTGGTTTTGCTTGTATAAAACTTTTTTAATTTAACATAATCAAAATTATACATTTTGCATCTCATACTGTACTCCAGTTCTTCTTTGGCCATAAATTCCTTCTTTCTCCACAGATCTGAGAGGTAAACTATCCTTTGTTCTCCTAATTTGCTTATAGTATCACTCTTTATGTCTAAATTATTAACCCATTTTGCATGTCTACATATTTTAAACATTATATTTAATCCATGTAAGGATACAGATTTAAAATACCAGATATAAATGTACAGCTATAGATATATAGATACATATATATTCATATACATGCATGCACATATGTAGTCCAGATCTCTAGTAATTCTCCCAGATAAAGTAACACATTGGAAATTGCAAATATTTGTGTCCATATCCCATTTTTCCTCCATTCGTTTACTGCCATTTTAAGGAATAAGTAAAAGTAGATAGGAAATGTTGTTCTTGATTATTAGTGCAATGGTCAGTAGATGTCAAGCTGAAAACCTTGTAAAGGTCATTATATGAGACAAGCCTTATGCAGTCATTCAATAAATTACTTTATTCTCCTCTATTTGGGGATCCCTTAGCTGAGTGTTATTGATAATAAGAATTTCATGAGGGTTCATTTTTAGTTTGCGCAGAACAATCCACAGAACAGACCAGGTAGGTAACTCAAAGACAGTTAAAGTGATACTGAATTTAGATATTTGATTTGAATCTTACTTAGTCTCAGAGAATACAGGGAATGCAAGAAGAATGATGGTTTTGTGTTCTAAGAGTGCAGTTACCCATCATAAAGTTGGACCACAGCAGTGATCTTATCCAGTTTTGGCAGATTTTGAACAGACCAGATGTCCATATAGCACTGGGTTATTCAATGTATCTGTGAGCAGTTTACAAAATGGGAATGCCTCTATTTTTGCTAACACCAAATGGGCAAATGCCAAGTGCTTTCACCATTAACATGGAAGCATTCATGGATACCAAGTGTACATAAAGGATCTTTTCAATTCTATCAAGTACAAATCACCCCATTTTGCATTGCATTTCATATCCACTTAATCCTATTTCCACATTCCAAAACCAAGCTTGTTTACTATGTTAAATCACCCCACCAAAGTGCTCTGAGGCAGGCAGCGACTATTGTCTGCTTCCTAGGAATAGCAGTTTCAATGTCTTCCAGTCCCCAGTATATTCTGGCAGAGCAATAGATCCCACAAAGCAGGTTGCCAAATTACTGTCCTTATTCATAAAACACACACACACACACACACACACACACACACACACACACACACTTCCTTCATATCTAAATATTCTGTTCAATTCTGGAAAATATAATTTAGAAAGGATATGGATAAGCTAGAAAGGGGACAACATGGATGGTGAATGACCTTGAGTTTATTCAATATAAAGAGTAATTGAAAAAAATTGTAATATTAGCCTAGAGAAGAGAAGAGAAAAGATATGTGAGAGGAATATGGGAGTGGGAGTAGGGTAGGGTAGGCATGTAATAGCAGTCTTCATATATTTGAAGGACTTTGTAATGTGAAAGATCTACTAAATTAGATCTCTTTGACCAGAGAAGAAAGAACAAAGAGCAATAAGGGAAAGTTAAAAAGTTAACTGAAGCTTGATAGTAGGAAAAATATTCTAATTATTATTAGAATTATCCCAAAATGCAATGGGCTATATGGGTGTTAGTAGGGTCCCCCTCATTGAAGGTACTTAAGAAAAGAATGGATGACAATTCAGGAAGTTTACTCAATTATGAAATTCTATTATTTGGTGAAATTACAGAAAATCATTAATTTTAATGAGATGACTATAGACTTCAAAAGTAAATAATTTCATTCAACTTAGGAAAAACAAACAATGTAATATTTTAAAAATAATAATTTAAGTTCAATTACATATCTTTGCAACCCTGGTTCAAAGAAGAAATTTTACTGGAATCCATTTTAAAAAAATTTTTAAATATACATTCCCATTAGAAAATTCACCTTACATTTTTTAAAATATCATATTGAACCACAAATTGAATATAAGTTTCATCTTTATGCTATTAAATATTGTACCAAGATCAACTAGCCATCAACCATCTGCTTTGAAAGTTCTCATAAAAAGACCCATACATAAATAAAATGGTTAAATAGACCAAGTAAAATAGACTTTACTTCAATAACAATATACACACAAGTATACAATATATTTTAAAGAAGTCAGACAGAAAAAAAGCATAGAAAATAATTCATTCAAGCATTCATTTCAGTGGCTGAGAAATATAGACAAATGGGTGTCCAATGATTAGAGAATGTCTGGAAAAATGCTATAAAACATAATAGAATATTATTATACAGTAAAAATTATGGATATGAGGAATTCAGAGAAGATGGATATGAACTGATACAAATTGAAAAACACAAAGCAAAAATAATGTAGTCAGCATGGCTACAACAATCTAAGTGGGGGGGGGAAGAGTCAACTCTGAGTAATGTAAAAACCTGTGAAAATCCTTGATATTTTTTAAATGCATATTTTCCCCTTTATGGCAGAAACTTACATTTTCTGGATTATTTCTGGAACCATTTAGAAAATAATATTATATATTTTGTCCAATAAAGTTTCTATGTCACTCGTTTTTCTTAATCTTTCTTTATCATAAGAAAGAATTCAGTTTAGAGACTGGGAATAACTATGACATAGATAATTGATAAAATATTTTAGAAAAGAAACTGATTTGTTATTAATTGGGCTAATCTTCCCAGTTATATCTATATTCTTAAGGATTCTAAAGGTCATCATGGATTTCAAATGTCTCAGGTGAAGTACCATAAGAATATCATGTATATTTGATTCATATTCTCCTGGTATAACAGGCAGTCTCCAGCTTTTTGTTGCAAGACATACAACAAAATACACATCTCCAAACATTCTTCACAGTCTATAAAACAGTTACTTATTTCAAAATCTATCCCAATTCATCATCCTTAATTAAATTTTCTTCATGTAGCATATAAAATATGGAACTTCTGGAATTCATTTTGTGAGAGTACTCAAAAGTTCCTGTTAGGAAAGATATAGTTTTTTGTTGTTATTGTTTGTTTGATTTTCTAGGAGGCTTGTAGAGTATTTGAAACATTTTGTTTTCAGGATGTCTAATCTGTCCTTGCTTCCTACTACTGACTCTGGCACCAGCTACTGCTGAACCCTAGATGTTGCTTTGATGCCAATGAGAATTGCAAATTCTTGAATCCTCCACAGTTCACAAGGTTATCCTCTTCCAGTCAAGGTGAGTGATAAAGAAGCTTTCTCCTACCACTCTATACATCTCTTCCCTCAACCAAGAGATTTCTTTTTCAGACTTTTTTCTTCTTCAAAAATTAAGTCAACCAGGCTGGACTGTTTCCTCTTCTGTGCTATTAGGTACTCAAATCTTTGAATACAAACTGAGCTGATAGTTTTAGTCTAGCTGCACAAGTTTCCTCAAGCCATCTGAATATACCTCTTCTAAGTATCATCTAATGAATTTTTTTTTAATTTTAAAAATGACCAAAGACTTTCCACACCTAACTCATGATTCATTGACTGATTCAATGGAGATTTTCTCACTTGAGTACAGTAGTTATTTTAAAGTGTGCCAAGATGATTGATTGACTGATTAAACTATCAGATCACAGCATTACCTTGACTTCCAATTTTTATTGATTTCTCTCATCTTTGAACTCCAACAGCAGAGTTGGTACAATAATTATATTCTGTACTACTGCGAATTTAGCTTCATGTGTGCTATCTTCTCAAAAAGCCTTTAGGTCCTTTTAGGTAAGACTATGTTTAATACCTCTTTGTATCTTCTAAAGTGTTGAGAATAGTATTAGGCATATGGTGGTTACTTAGTAAATAGTTTTGATTGATTAAGCACATATTATTTGCAGAAGTATATGCTTGCTTTTTATCATAAAAATAATTCAGTTTTTTTTTCCTTTACCAGAAAAGTGAAGAGAAAAGGATTTTTTGTTGTTGTTTTGAGAATAGATTCCTTCAAAATATTTTCAGGGGTGGAGCCAAGACAGCTGAGAGTAAACAGATCTTTGAGCTTTTCCTGATTTCTCTTAGAATCAACACCAGGTAATGCATTTGAATGGGTTTTGGAGTGACAGAACCCACAATTTGGAGTGTAATAAATTTCTAACAGACGATATTATAGAAGAACTTCAGAAAAGGTCTGTCTTTATTGGGAGAGGTGCTCCAACATGAATGCAGTACAGGGAGGCCTAGGGTGGAGAGGCCTCTGCATGTTGGGGAAATCTACTGGGAGGCTCTTAGCTAAAATGTAGCAGTGTGGGCTACCCTGTCCTAGTTCAGAAGTCTATGGATCAGCAGACTAGCTGTAAGACCTTCAATACAACTACAGAAGGCAAATAATGAGTACCTGACCCCAGCATAACAAGCAGAACTTGGCCATACCCACCCATCATGGGAAGGAAGTCAGCAACACAGGCCCCAGGACAGTGTGAAGCCACTATAGCCTATTATAGGAAGGTTGAGACAATCTCCTCTTTGCCCTAAGAGCAGATTTCAACTATTAAAAATGAGCAAAAAAGCAAAAAGAGCTCAGACCATAAATAGTGTTATAAAGACAGGGAAGAACAGACTTCAAATCTTGAGAATACTAAAAGCAAAATGTCTGCAAATGAAGCTTCAAAGGGTGATATGATTTGCTCTTCACATCAAAAGGATCTCTTGGAAGAATTAAAATAATGATCTTAAAAGAGAAAAAGAAGAAAGGAAATGAGAGTATTAGAAAGGGAAACACAGAAATTATCTAAAGAAAATCACTCCTTAAAAAATAGATTTGGTGAAATGGGGACAAAATAACTCCTTGAAAAACAGAATTGTTGAAATGGAAACAGAGAATAATCCTCTGAAAAAACAGAATTGGTAAAATGGGAAAAAATTCAATGGGAAAAATATTCAATGAACAAAGCAACTCATTTAAAAGTTCATTTGGCCAAATACAAAAGGAAGTGAAGAAAGTAACTGAAGAAAATAATTCACTCAAAATTAGAGTCAGACAAGTGGAAGTCTAAGCGTCAATGCAACATCAGGAATTAGTCAAACAAAACAAAAAATATGAAAAAATTAGAAGAAAATAGATGCAGGAGAAATAATCCAAGAATTAGTGGACTACATAAAAACCATGATGAAAAGGAAAAAAAAGAATCTAGACAACATTTTTCAAGAAATCTTCAAAAAAAACCTGCCTTGATGCCCTAGAACCAGATGGTAAAAAAAAGTCATTGAAATCATCCACTGGACTAGAGTCAAGAATCAGTTATCCAGCAAAATTAAGCATCATCTTTCAGGGAAAAAGATGGATATTCAATGAAATAGATGAATTTCATTTATTTTTGATGAAAAGAACAGAGTTGAACAGAAAATTTGATCTTCAAACAGACTCAAGAGAAGCATAAAAAAGTAAAAAGGGAAGAAAAAATTATGTTTTTTAAAAGTTAAAATGTTTACATCTCTATATGAGAATATGATGTTTAACTCTTGAGAAATGTATCTTTGTTTGAGATCTATTTAAAGGTTGTAGGTATAATTTGGCTTTATTGTGATGTTATAAAAAAGAAACAGGTAAAAAAGGAATTGTACAGGAAGAAGAGGAGGTAAAATAGGGTAAATTATATGTCATGAAGAGGCAAAAAAGACCTATTACAACTGAGGAGGAAAAGAGAGGGGCATGACCATTTTGTGGACCTTATTCTCATTGGCTTCCACTCAAAGAAAGACTATCAGACATATTTAGCTTCATAGAGAAACTTGTCTCACCTTAAAACAAAGTAGAAAGGGAAAAGGTAAAGGAAAAGAGAGAAGGGCTGAAAAAGGGAAGGGCAGATTGAGAGAGGTGGTGGTCAGAAGCAAAACACTGAGGAAGAGGGAAAGGAGGAAAGGAAAGAGAAAACTATAAGAAGGTGGGAAATACAGAGTTAGTAATTTTTACTGTGAATGTGAATGAGATGAACTCTCTAACAAAATGAAAACGGATAGCAGACTGGATTAAAAACCAGAATCCTACAATATGTTGTTTACAACAACCGCATTTAAAGCAGAGTGATACATACAGATTAAAAACAAAAGACTGAAACAGAATCTATTATTTTTCAGCTGAAGTTAAAAAAAAAAGAAAAGAGGGATAATAATCCTGATCTCAGATAAAGTAAAAATGAAAATATATCTAATTAAAAGAGATAAGGAAGGAAATGACATTTTGCTAAAGAGTATCATAGATAATGAAATAACATCAATACTAAACATAAATGCACCAAGTGGTATAGCATCCAGACTCCTAGAGGAGAAGGTGAGAGCTAGCTACAAGAAGAAATAGATAGCAAAACTATACTAAGTGGAGGATTTCAACTTTGCTCTCTCAGAACTAAATAAATTGAACCACAAAACAAATAAGAAAGAAGTTTAGGAGGTAAATAGAATTTTAGAAAAGTTAGGTATGTAAGACCTTTGAAGAAAATTGACCATGTGTTAGGGCATAAAAACCTCAAAATCAAATACAGAAAGGCAGAAATAGTAAATGCATCTTTTTCAGATCATGATGCAATAAAAATCACATGCAATATAAGACCAGGAGAAAATAGACCAAAAGTTAATTGGAAACTAAATAATCTAATCCTAAAGAATAAGTAGGTGAAACAACATATCATAGACACAATCTTTAATTTCATTCAAGAGAATGACAATAATGAGAGAACATATCAAAATTTGTGAGATGCAGTCAAAACAATTTTTGAGGGAAATTTTAAATCTCTAGATGCTTACTTGAACAAAATAGAGAAAGTGAAGATCAATAAATTGGATATGCAACTAAAAAAGCTAGAAAGAGAACAAATTAAAAACCCCCAATTATATACCAAATTTGAAATTCTGAAAATAGAAATGGATATTGATAAAATTAAAAATAAGAAAAATATTGAATAAACAAAACTGAGTTGGTTTTATGAAAAAAATAGATAAACCTTTAGTTAATTTGACTAGAAAAAGGAAAGAAGAAAATCAAGTTGCTAGTATCAAAAATTAAAAAGAAAAAAATTTTCACCAATGAAGAGGAATTTAGAGCAATTATTATAAGCTATTGTGCCTAATTGTATGCCAATAATCTGCTACTCTAAGTGAAATTGATGAATACTTACAAAAATATAGATTTCCCAGGTTAACAGAAGAGGAAATAAATTACTTAAATAGTTCCATTTTAGAAAAAGAAATTGAACATGCTATTAATTAATTTCCTAAGGAAAAAACCTGCAGGTCCAGATGGATTTACAAGTGAATTCTAACAAATATTTAAAGAAAAAATAATTCCAATACTAATGCATACTCTTTGGAAAAATAGAGAAAGAAGGAGTCCTACCAAATTCCTTCTATGAAACAGATATGGTGCTGATATCCAACCCAGGCAGGGTCAAAACAGAGAAAGAAAATTATGGACCAATTTCCCTAATCAATATTGATGCAAATATCTTAAATAAAATATTAGCAAAGAGATTACAGCAAGTTATCACTATGATAATACACCATGACTAATGAGGATTTATACCAGGAATGCAGGACTGGTTCAATATTAGAAAAACTATTACCATAATTGACTATAACAATAACAAAACTAACAGAAATCATATGATTATTTTAATAGATACAGAAAAAGCATTTGACAAAACCCAACACCCATTCCTATTAAAAACACTAGAAAGCATAAGAATAAATTAAAAATGATAAGTAATATCCATCTAAAATGATTAAGAAGCATCATATGAAATGGAGATAAACTAGAAGAATTCCCATTAAGATTAGTAAGTGAAACAAGGTGGCCTAGTATCACCATTACTATTTAATATTGTATCAGAAATGTTAGCTTTGGAAGGAAAGGGCCCTACATATGCAAGAATGTTTCTGGCAGCCCTTTTTGTAGTGGCTAGAAACTGGAAACTGAATGGATGCCCATCAATTGGAGACTGGTTGAACAAATTATGGTATATGAATGTTATGGAATATTATTGTTTGTTGAGAAACGACCAGTAAGATGATTTCAGAGAGGCCTGGAGAGACTTACATGGACTGATGCTGAGTGAAATGAGCAGAACCAGGAAATCATTATACACGGCAACAACAATACTATATGATGATCAATTCTGATGGACATGGCTCTCTTGAACAATGAAATGTTTCAAACCAGTTCAAATTGTTCAGTGAAGAAAGCCATATACACCCTGAGAGAGTGATATGAAATGTGGATCACAACATAACATTTTCCCGCTCTCTATTGATGCTTGCTTGCATTGTGTTTCCTTTCTCTGATTTTTTTTTCTTGTAGATATGATTTTTCTTGCACAACAATGATAAGTGTGGAAATATGTACATATATATATATATATATATATATTTGATTTGTCAAGTATTTTTAACATAATTAACATGTAGTGGATTTCTTGCCATCTAGGGGAGGGGT
>JAJPUD010004601.1:92974-112303 GCA_023553655.1 Myrmecobius fasciatus | reverse complement strand
TGCCATCTAGGGGAGGGGTGGGTAGTAGGGGGGAAAAATTTGTAACAGAAAGCTTTGTAAAGGTTCATGTTGAAGAATTACCCATACATATGTTTTGCAAATAAAAAGTTTTAATAATTAAAAATATGTTAGCTTTGGCAATAAGAGAAGAAAAAGAAATTAAATGAATTGGAATAAATAATGAGGAAACCAAATTATCATTTTTTGCAGATGCTATGTTGGTATAATTAAAGAATTCTAGAGAATCAACTAAAACAATCTAGAAACAATTAACAACTTTAGTAAACTTGCAAGATATATAACAAACTCTCATAAATCATTGGCATTCTATATGTTACCAAGAAAGTCCAGCAGCAAAAGATAGAAAGAGAAAACCCATTTAAAATAACTGTAGATAATATGAAATATTTTGGAGTCTACTTGCCAAGACAAAGTCAGAACTATATCAACACCATCACAAAACACTTTCCACACAAATAAAGTCAGATCTAAACAACTGAAAGAACATCAAGTGCTCATAGGTAAACTGAACTAATATAATAAAAATGACAATTCTATATAAATTAATTTATTTATTCAATGCCATACTAATCAAACTCCCAAGAAATTATTTTACAGATCTGGAAAAAAAATAATAACAAACTCCATCAGGAATACAAAAGTCAAAAATTTCAAGAGAATTAATGAAAAAAAATGCAAATGAAGGTGGCCTACGTGTAAAGTAGCAGTCATCAAAACCATTTGGTACTGGCTGAAAAACAGGATCAGTGGAAGAGGTTAGGTTCACAAGTCACAATAATCAATGACTATAGTAATCTAGTGTTTGATAAACCCAAAGATTCCATCTTCTAGGAGAAGAACTCACTATTTGACAAAAGTTGCTGGGAAAATTGGAAAATAGTATGGCAGAAGCTGGGCATTGACCAACTCCTAACAACCTTATACAAAGATAAGGTTGAAATGGGTTAGTGATTTAAATATAAAGGTTGATACTATAAGCAAATCAGAAAACAAAGGATAGTGCATCTCTCAGGTCTATGGAGAAGGAATTTATGGCCAAAGAACAGTTAGAATACATTATGAAATGCAAAAGGATAATTTTGATTATATTAAGTTAAAAAAGTTTTGTACAAATATAACCAATGCAGACAAGATTAGAAGGGAAGCAGAAAACTGAAAAAAAAATAATTTACATCCAAGAGTTCTGATAAAAGTCTCATTTCCAAAATATATTGAGAATTGACTCAAGTTTATAAGAATATAAAGCATTCTCCATTTGATAAAATGGTCAAAGGCTATGAACAGATAATTTTCAGATGAAATAATTAAAACCATTTCTAGTCATATGAAAAATGTTCTAAATCACTATTGATTAGAGAAATATAAATTAAGACAACTCTGAGGTATCACTACACACCTCTCAAGTTGGCTAAGATGACAGAAAAAGACGATAAATGTTGGAGGAGATGTGGGTAAACTGGGACACTAATACATTGTTAGTAGAATTAGTGGAGTTAGTTGAGTTCTGGAAAATAATATGGAACTATGCCCAAAGGATTATCAAACCTTTTGATCCATGTGTCTCTCCTGGGCCTATATCCCAAAAGATAACAAAAATGGGAAAAGCATCCACATGTGCAAAAATGTTTCTAGCAGCCCTTTTTGTAATTTGAAAGACCTGGAAATTAAGGGGATGTCCATCAATTGGAGAATGACTGAATATGGTATGTGAATGTTGTGGAATATGATTGTTCTATAAGAAATGATCAGCAGAAAGACCTGGAGAGAATTACATGAAATGATGCTAAGTGAAATGAACAGAACTAGAGAACATCATACACGACAACACATGATCAATTCTAACAGACTTGGCTCTTTTCAACATTGAGATGATTCAAGCCAATTACAATAAATATGAATAGAGAGTCATTTGCATCCAGAAAGAGGACTGGGGGGACTGAGTGTGGATCACAACATAATATTTTCACTTTTTTTTGTTGTTTGCTTGCATTTTGTTTTCTTTCTCGTTTTTTTCCTTTTTGATCTGATTTTTCTTGTGCAGCATGATAATTGTAGAAATATGTATAGAAGAACTGCATGTTTTATATATATATATTGGATTACTTGCTATCTAGGGGAGGGAATGAGCAAAAGGGAGGGAGAAAAAGTTTGGAATATAAGGTTTTGCAAGAGTGAATGTGGAAAACTATTTTTGCATATATTTTGAATATTACAAGCTATTATTAAAATAAAATACAATAATAATAATAACAATACTTTCAGTTCAAACGAATAAGAAAAAACAACTGAACTAGGATATAGAATTAGGTTATAAGGTTAAAGGAAACTTCCATAAGTTACTAGGAGGGTCCTATGTCATAATTATTTGTTGTTAGTTCATTATCTTCTGGCTACTTGCACATTCCCTCATTTCTCGAGAGATCTGAGTCTCAGAAAATGAAGTACTGATAACCCATGTAACAAGAATGACAAAGCAGCCTTTATTATTATGGCAGAATCTTTAAAATCTCAATTAGATTTTCCCTCAAAGGTTGGATCTCAAATGATAGCTGAAGATGTCATCTAGTTTACAGATTATGCTCAGCATGGTATAATTTTACCTTTAGATTTGGGGAAGCTAATAATCATGTTCAGAGATATGTGAGTAAGGAGAAAATAAATTTTTCTTTATTCTTTTACATATTCCCAGAATTTCTCTCTCCCTCCCTCTCTCCCCATTTCCATCCTTCTCTCCCTCTCCCTCTCCCTTCCTTTCCCTCTCCTTGTCTTTCCCTCTCTCTCTCTGTCTCTCTGCCTCTCTCTCTCTCCATCTCTCTGGGTCTCTGTCTGTCTCTGTCTGTCTCTGTCTTTCTGACTCTCTCTTTGACTCTCTCCCTCTCCTTCTCCTTCCGTCTCTGTCTCTCTCTGTCTCTCTCTTTTCTCTATGTTTCTCTCTCTCTCTCTCTGTCTGTCTCTTCTCTGTCTCTGTCTCTCTGTCTCTCTCTCCAGACTACTTGCCTATGTTTATACCACTCTCTTGTTTTCTATTATCAGTTCCATGGCTTAATGATGCAATTCAATTTATCTCTTTTTTCTTTTTCATTCTTCTTATTTGGGTTTTAGAGCTGGCAGGCTTCATGACCTTAAGTCATCCCAAATAAGTCTTCTAACAGTTACAAATCTGTAATTGAATTCTATATTTTTGGCAAAAATATATGTCTCTGTCTTTAGGGCTATTGATTAGTGTTATATTTTCAACTTATAAATATAAATGAATATGTTTGTGACCTCTGTGTACTTACAATGCTTTGTATCAGGCAGGGGGAAACCCCATTCATTAGGAGATATTCTTTGTAGATTTCTTATCCTAGGAACATAGCTAGCTTCCCAGCATGAAAACATTGACTAGGATTGGATACCTCAGCTTCTAGCAACTCAACTCCATTTTACTTCTATTTTTTTTCCCTGAGGCAATTGGGCTTAAGTAACTTGCCCAGGGTCACACAGCTAGGGAATATCAACTGTCTGAGATCAGATTTGACCTCAGATCCTTCTGACTTCAGGGCTGGTGCTCTATCCACTGCGCCACCTAGCTGCCCCACAACTCCATTTTAAAAGAGAATGGGAATGACATAGACAAGCCTTGATATTGTGGACGGAATGCAAAAACGTGGAGAGACATGGTAGTAGGAGAGAAAGGTACAGTTTTCCCCTTTGGTTTCTAAGAAGTCAAAAATGTTCTTTACATTTCAATACCAAAAGTCAACAGCATTCCCCAGATGTACAATGCTTTAAGAAGTCAATGCTTTTTAGGTTGTGGTATCAGAATTGAGTGGGAAGTGATCAAGCAGAGCAGCCATTAAATGCTGAGAAAGCTTGCTGACTAATTAAATTTCATGTATTTACCCTGCTATCCTTTTTTAATTAATTCTCTTCTTGTTTAAAATTCATGTGTAAATGGTATAATCTGGCCCAGAAATGAACTGGAATAGGGGCTCAAACTATGATTTGAATAGATACTGACCCAAAACAGTACCATGAACCTGAAAATTACCAGGTGGTCACAGAAGTGTGGGGGTCTGAAGGAAGCCACAAAGGGGTTTATTTTTCATTGATATACTTGTTTGTACTGGGGAAGAAATGCCTCCAAATTAATAAGGCTATTGTTTCTTTTGAGTAAGATCATGATTCTCATATTAATATTTAGTGCTCAGTTGGTCAAATGTAAAAGATCTTAGGAGCTATCCAGTGGAAAGAGAAGTCAAAATGAATTCCAAATCCCTTCCCCCTCTAAAATCTGTAATACAATAATTCTGGATAGAATATTTTAATGAATACCCATCCTGGGAGAAGTTCAATTTCTACATCTTTGAAAGGATTTGAAATTTATCCTCTAAGCTGCAAATGCAATGTGAGAGCGTGGTTTTAAAAAAATAAAATAAAATGGACCAAAAGTGGAGATGCATTAAGGCCTTTTGGTTGTTGCTTCCCTTCCTCATTCCCTCGGCCCCAGGCTTTGCCTTTAGTGTTAATGCCAATTTCACATGAGAAGGTTGTTTTGTTTTATTTTAAATACCATACAATGTCAGATTTTGACAGCCCACGTCTGTATAAATGTGATGCCCAACAATGGAGTCGGGGGAAAAGGCGGTGGGAAGCAAAGGCTCTTCCTGTGCCTTGTGTGGAGGTGTGCAAAGCGGATGATTAGCCTGAGATTTTTAAACTTTCATAGGTAGGAGAAGGCCTCTACTAATGAGAGTTTTAGGGAATTTCTCAAATCTAAAGTGAAGGGTGTCAAGAGTAGAACATGACCTTGGGGCTTTCCTGTACATGTTAACTAATATTACAAAGAGCTCTCAGAAAACTCTCTGAAGTCAACTTCTGCCAGAGGATAGAGAGGAGAACAGGTGAGGCTCTGGGGATTGGAAATGGAGAACTAATGATTATTACTATAAATAGAAACATACTGCAAGTTGGGGTAGAATAGTCTGAGTATTCAGCTATGAAGAGGCTACTGGGATCTCAAATTCTGAAACTGGGCCAATGGTTTGTGAATAAGGATTTTTTTTTTTTATTTTGAGGCAGCAGAGGAACTGAAAAATATCATTCCATACATAGCCAGAGTTTTTTGTTGGTTTGTTTGTTCTGTTTTGTTGTGTCTTGTTTTGTTTTGTTTTGTTTTTGGTGTATGATCTTGAAATGGCTACTATCTTACATGACAAACAAAGCATGCAATCTATCCTGATGTTCCTTCCCAGGACAGTTTTATAACCTGTCAAACCTGGAAAGAAATTCTGAGATCCAAGCAATTCCCTAAATTTTACATATGAGACTAAATGTCCTAAGAGAAGGGAAGGTTACATAGCAAGAAAAGATGAGGTGGAATAAGCATTCATATAATTCCTTCTAAATGTCAGGCATTATGCTAAATGCTTATTGGTTTATTTGTTTTACAAATTATCTCATTTGATCCTCATAAGCTGTGAGGTGTTTACTCTTATCACCCCCCAGTTTACAGTTTGGGAACTGAGGTAGAGATTAAGCAAATTGATTATATAGAAGCAGAAATGGGCCTCTTAACCAGCTTCCTGACTCACAGTCCCATGGAATGAAAGGGTTATCACTTTAGAAATGGTGTTGAATCTTAGACACTCTCCAGGTCTCACTGAGGCCCATAGAAATTAAGATACTTTCCTAAAGTCACAGATCAGTGTGCAAATGGAGTTAGATCTCCAACCCTATCCTGTCTCATAAGTCACGTTCTTTATATTGTATGTCTTGGTGAACTTTTTGTCTGATGTGGAATTGGATTACTCTGTTGTCTCCAAACAAAACATAATCCTAAAGAATTTTCATTCAATGTCCAATTCTTCAGAATGTATCCTCTGTCAAGAACATATCCAACTTGTCTCTAGAGGGTCCTGCTGTAAATGCTTCACATTTGGGCTAATTCTTAATAGGGGACAGAGGAAGGAATAGGGAAGGGACAGAAAAGGAAAAAAAAAAAAGTCCTGCTCT
Source organism: Myrmecobius fasciatus (assembly GCA_023553655.1). Lineage (NCBI taxonomy): Eukaryota > Metazoa > Chordata > Mammalia > Dasyuromorphia > Myrmecobiidae > Myrmecobius > Myrmecobius fasciatus. The sequence continues at coordinate 106,285 of JAJPUD010004601.1, read as the reverse complement.
AAAACCTGGCTCTAGAACTGGTTTATCACATGACTTTGAGCCAGTCAATAAGCCTCTTTGCAGAGTTTTCTTATCTACAAAAGGGGAATGATAACAATTTCTCCACCTATTTACTACCCATGATCATTATGAGCATGGTATATGATACTATAACTGAAAGGACTTTATAAAGTATAAGCATTATGTAAATGAAAGCATCATTCTTGTTCTTACTATCATTAAGATACAGAGTAAAGTTCCTTAAATAGTTTTGAAACCTTCAGAGATTCAATGCAACTTTAATCACATCAGAAAACACAGCTGGAAACAGAACTAAGAGATGTACATATCTGAAGTATTTTTAAAAATGGTGTAACAAGTTGATTTCTATTTTCCTTTTCTTCCTTGGCTTGTTTATGGATTTTGCTTTCTTTTCAGTCATGCCTTTTTATGAAGACAATATATTCCTGAATTAGCAACTAACATTTAACACTGACCTAGTTAAGGGGGAAAGCCAAATAGGAAGTGACATAGTAGCCCTTATAGAATTCTAGAACAACATCCAATAAAGTTTTCTAAACTTTGATAGTTATGGGAAGAGAGAATGCAGGGCAGTGATAGAGCCAGTCAGGGAAAGATTCCTTTCTCCCTTTTCCTTTTTCTTTTCTTTTTTTTTTAATTTTAGCAACAGAAAAGAAACATAGGATTATAGGTTTAGAAATGAAAGGTCATACACTCAGAGTTGAAAAAAAAACCCTTAGAGGTCATCATCCTTTCTTTTATATATGAGAAAACAGAAGCACTGAAACTAAGTGTATGGAGTAGTATTGAAACCCAGATCTTCTCATTACAAATCTAGCACTCTTGCCACTAAATCACCTTGTCTCACCAACCAGTCTAATTATTAAAGAGCAGAACTAAGATTGGAATCCATGTCCTTTGATTATAAATTCAAAACTCTTTCTGCTTTAGACTTAGACTTCTGAGATATCTAACCAGTTGGATGACTTTAAACAGGTCATTGGTAATTGGCTTTTTTTTCTATCCAGCATTATAATCTCAGAGCCATTTATTTCTGGCAAAGATACCCTCGGCAATAAAACCCAACAATGACTTGCTATGCATCTCCTCCCCATAGTCTCTTCATCCTCTTTCCCTTGCCAAACTCTGTGAAAATAGACTCTAACCCAGCCTTCAGGTTCATTAAGCACAAGAGTAATTTTTTCATAATGATAAAATTTCATAACTATAAACTCTGCTATATTCCACTTTCCTGGAGAAGAGGAGGAGGAGGTGCAGGAGCAGCTACATTGTGATATAGTAGCTTTCAGTGCTGTTTCCATCATTCACCTCAAGGCTTGATAGCTTGATTGAGTATGGAAGACTGAAATATGAACTGTTTAGGTACTTTTACCATAAGTATGGAACTCGGTAATACATTTTTTTGTGACTGAAAAAGTGTTGCAGAAATTCAAGACTTTCTTGAAAGGGTCACTTTTGTCATTGCTGCTTAATTCCACATGTTAATAGTATTTAGCCATTTCTACATATGGCTGAGTGCCATATAGAATGAATATTTCTATCTTTTATAAAGGCTTTCAATCATATTTTATGTTATCTGGCATGGCTGAGGAATTCTGGTTAACTGAATGTTCTGAGTAAGAGACAGTTATCATTCATTCCCAACAACATTTAAGAAGTTCTCACTCTCTGCAGCTGTGTGTGGTTCTCACTTATGCAACATATATAAGCATATTTATATATACACACATGTGTATATTTTTCAATATATATATATATATAACATACTTGTCAAAGACAATCAATTTTAGAAGAATTTTAAAACAATTAAGTAAAATCAAAACTTTTTAAGAGAGGGACTCCCCCCCTCCTTTTATCACTATATTCTCCATGAAGTGGAGAATGCTTTGTACATAGCACATACTTAAAGGCTTATTGAGTAGAATTTGAGTATTATGACATATATATATATATATATATATATATATATATATGGGGTGAGGGTTGGGGGGCTGTGTATATATGTACACACAGAATCTGAAAGTCAGAAGGAACTTCAGTGGCTACTTATTCTAACATTTCTGAAAGGAATCTCCATAATAATATATTCAGAAAATTGGTATATCAGTCCCTTCTTAAAGATCTCCATGGCAAGGGAGCCTAACACCTCTTGAGGAAGCCCATTTCACTTTGAGTTTTAATTGTTAGGAAATTTTTTCTCATATTAAGCCTAAATTTACATCTTTGTATTTTTAACCCACTGCTTCTGGTTCAATCCTTTAGGGCCAAACCAAACATGTCTCATTCCTTCTCAACAAGATAACTACTCAAATATTTATCAGAAACAAAAGCATAATCCCTTAGCCCATCCTGTGATTACTTCTCTGGGGTAAATATACCCACCTCTCCATCTGTTCCTCATATGACATGGACTTAAGGTCTTTCATAATATTGGCTGTGTTTCTCTGGACATTATAACTTCTCAATATCACTCTTAAATCATAATTCCCAGAACTGAAAATTAATATTCAAAATGAGATCTGACAGAGCAGAAATTATTTAATAATAATCTATATGTCTATTGCACTTGAAATCCCCCAAAACATTTCCTCCTCCTCCTCCAAAAATTAAAATCAAAAAAGCAGTCACATGAAGTAGATAGTACAAGTAGTACACAAAGATGGGTGATGAAGTGTCACATGAGAGTAACAGAGAAGACAAATTTAGATGGACTTGAGAATGCAGGAGGAGGAATAATTCATAATGAGGCTGGAAAGATAGATTGTGATGTGCTTTAAAGCTAAACAGAGAAGTTTATATTTGATCTCAGAAGTGATAGGGAACCTTTGGAGTTTACTTAGTAGGGAAATGAGTAAGGTCGGGTCAGGACTGTGCTTAAGGATAATTACTTCAGCATCTCTTGAAATTTGAGGAAAGAAATCAATTTGGAGAGCATTGCAACAGAGGTGATGAGGATAACTTTAGAATGCTATTTCAGTTGAATAATGAGGTCAGAATTAGATTGCAAAGGTTTGAGTAGGGAGTGAGAGGTGAGGAAATATAAGCAATAATTGTAGGGAGTTTTTTCTAGGTTTTGGCTGAGAAAGAGAGGAAAGATATAGGCAAAGAGCTTGTGAAGACATTAAGTTTTTTGTCTTTTGTTTGTTTTGTAAGATAGGAAAAATTGGGTCATATTTGAATGCAGCATACAAGAAATTGATCATCTTATTAGGTGCATACATTTTATACAAAATATACATGATTGAGTGAATACATGGATTAATTGATAAATGAAAAAAACATTTAAGTGCTTAGTATGGGTCAAAAGATGTGTTAAATGCTGTATGTCTAAATATAAAAGCAAAAATAATATTTGTATTCAAAGACATATTTTAATAGAATATGATGATCCTGTTGATATTGTACTCATTTGTATGAGTATATTATTGACATTGGTCTAAATAGTTACAGGGACAGAAGAAAGATCTAAAGAACATAGGTACTCATACCTCTTATAGGAACAAAGGTAAATTTGACAATCATGATTCCATAAGTGGAAGGGGAAAAGTATTATGCAGAGGCAAACAATTTGGATAAAATATTAAGAAGGTAAAGAGCTAAGGCTTCCTTGAAATAATAGACTGTGTTACCTAGCCACAGTCACCAACCTTGAGATTGAGGCTTAAAAACAGAATTCTAAAGATAAAAGGGTTAAAATCCACAGGATATAATTTCTTTTTTTTTTTTTAGGTTTTTCATACTTCCTTATTTTTTTTAATTTTTATTTTATTTGCATAACATATGTGTGGGTAATTCTTCAACAATAACCCTTACATAGCTTTCCGTTACAAATTTTTCCCCCCAACTCCCCACCCCTCCCCTAGATGGCAGGATACAGGATATAATTTCTGATCCAAGTAGTAAAGCATTTGCCAAGACTAGTAATAAGTAGTAGGCTATAGAGTAGGAAATAATGTCAGTAGAATAAGAAAGCTTTTGAGATGTCTATAAAGTAGTCTTAGAGAATATTTCTGGCTGGGGAAAATTGGGCATCAAAGAAGGCTAAAGGGAGAGGAGGATATTTGAGTTGGGTCTTTTCAGAACTAGTTGGATTTCAACTGGCAGAGAAACAGATGGATTGCATTCTAGGCATGAAGAAAAATAGATTAGCTAGATTCCTTGATTCCATTCATTTAAGCAAATATTTATTGAGTTCCAACTATGTTCAAGACAGTGAATAAATAGAATACCTCATTCCACTAAATATGTTGGGCATTGATGAAAATAATGTCTGGGAATCCAATACTGCTACTCTCCTAAGTCTATTTTGCCATCCCTTTAACAACACTGGCATAATCTATTCAGTGTTACCTTTGCACAAAAATTGACTACATATCTTCTTCCTTGGACTAAGAAGTAGGCTCTTTTAGCATAACTTGATTTCTGCATTGCCCCTCCAGTGGCATGAGAAACTTAGATAAGGACAGTATAGAATACTTCAGATAGCGGCTACTGGGATTACATGTACACATTATGGGTTATTATGTTATTTGAATTGTAGGAAGTGATTCAAGTGAATATTGGTATTCATACAATCTTATTTCCTTTGTATATAGTGATTCTAGTTAATGGGGGCATTTGTGCAATCTTCCTATTTTCCATGGCTTCCCAAGAGGAGAGCAGTAGTGAATCCAATAAAGCAGGCAATAACCCCATATTAATAATGTATGTACCACTATATATGTCTATTTATAAGGTGCAGAATTGGATTCCAAATGCATTTCTTCTATCCTCCTCCGATGAATGTAAATGGCCCAAACAATGTTATACGTGATTTCTCTTCCAAACTGACACATTTTAGTAACACATCCAACACAGAGCATCTTTAAGTGGTGCTTCTTCGTTCCCAGGACATTCAGAAGTGAGCTCATGAGTCGCATACACAATTGTCACTTCTACCTGTGGTTATTATTTATCCTGCAAAGAAGGAAATGAGGAAGAGTGAGATGTGGGCTTTCTTCTCCATTATCTTGCATAAGATAGGAAGTAGCCTTCTCTAGGAAAAGCTTTCCATTACTGAAATCAGTCAGGTTAGACAGGATGATGAGATGAAAAGGAAACTGGACCAGGATATGGGGGATAGTTCTGTAGCTAAGGTTCTACCCATTTCACAGAATCCTGGTCACATAATTTGGGAAGTGGAAGGGACTTCAGCAACCATCTAGTCCAACCCAAACTTAAGAAATGAAACTTCTTTATATATAGCCATGATTGTTGCACTTCTGCTTCTCCAAAAACAAGAAACCCTCAACCATTCAAGACAACCAATGTCATTTTTAGATAGCTCACAGTGTTATAATGTGTTTCCTGCCACGAAGCTAAATTTGTCACTTGGTCAATTTATACTTGGCTCCTCATTCTGCCCTTTGGGGCCAAACTAAACAAATTTAATCCTTACTTGTTGTGTGCTTGGTCAAATCATTTGTCAATCCCATACTCAGTAAATTCCAGTGGCTTCCTATCTTCTCCATACAAAATCCTCTGTTGCTCAGACCTCTTGATTACCCATCCTACCCCTCCCTCCCATTTTTACAGTTTTCTTACACCTTTCTGTCACATATTCTGATCCAGTGACCCTGACCTTCTTGCTATTTCATGAACAATACTATCTTTCAACTCCAGACATTTTCTATATCAGTCCCTCATGCCTTAAATAATCTCCCTTTTCAGCTCTACCTTCTGGCTTCTTTGGCCTCTTTCAAGTCCCAACTAAAATCTCATTTTTTATAGTAAACATTTCCCAATCATTCTTAATTCTCCATTCTCTTAATTTTTTTCTACTTATTCTTCATATAGCTTTTCTTTGTTTTCTTTTTGCTTATTGTCTTTCTGTTAGATTGGGAATACTTGGAGAGTAGGGACTGTCTTTTGTGTATCCCTAGCAATTAGCACAATGTCTAGAATACAATAGGTGTTTAATAAATGCTCATTGAATGACTGATGACTGCAGAGCATGGGGTAAGGGGAAGGGAAGTAGGATTAATTTTACTAGAGGAATTGTTCTCCACATTAATATTTGCAGAAAAAAAATAAGGAGAATTTCTCTTCTAGAAGGCATCATACCAAGTTCATGAAGTTTTAGTCAGTGACATCTTAGAAAAGATATTCTATTTTCAGTAATCTCTAACAAAAAACAATCAATATTCCATTAAAAATTTGGATTTCCACTATTGATCAGAGAAATGCAAATTAAGACAACTCTGAAGTACCACCTCACACCTTTTAGATTGGCTAAGATAACAGGAAACACAATGATGAACGTTGGAGTGCATGTGGGAAAACTGGGACACTAATGCATTGTTGGTGGAGTTATGAACTGATTCAACCATTCTGGAGAGCAATGTGGAACTATGCCCAAAGGGCTATCAAACTGTACATATCCTTTGATTCAGCAGTGTCTCTACTGGGCCTGTATACCAAAGAAATCATAAAAAAGGGAAAGGGACCCACATGTGCAAGAATGTTTGTGGCAGCCCTTTTTGTAATGGCAAGAAACTGGAAACTGAATGGATGCCCATCAATTGGAGAAAGGCTGAATAAGTTATAGTATATGAGTATAATGGAATATTATTGTTCTATAAGGAATGATCAGCAAGATGATTTCAGAGAGGCCTCAAGAAACTGATACCAAGTGAAATGAGTAGAACCAAGAAAATATTGTACATGGCAACAACAAAATTATGCGATGATCAACTTTAATGGACTTAACTTTTTTCAACAATTCAGGTCAATTCTAATAGACTTGTGAGCCATCAGCATCCAGAAAGATGACTTGGAATGGGGAGCTGAATGTGGATCACAAACTAATATTTTCATGTTTTTTTGTTGTCATTTACTTGCTTTTTGTTTTTTTCCTCATTTTTATCTGATTTTTCTTATGTAGCATGATAATTGTAGAATCAGATATTGAATTGCATGTTTAACATGTACTGGATTGTTTGCTGTCTAGGGGAGAGGATGGGGGGAGGGAAAGATAAAAATTTGGAACATAAGGTTTTGCAAGAGTGAATGTTGAAAACTATCTTTGCATGTATTTTGAAAATAAAAGGCTATTATTTTTAAAAAAAGAAAATAAAAAGCTATTATTTAAAAAAAAGAGTTTGGATTTTTCCATATTGTAATTGGGAATGACTTAATACTTTACACACACACATACAAACACATAAAGAATCAAAGGGATACACACAAAATAATTATGCACTACAAAAAAGACCTAAGTCTGTGATGTGGATTTAAAGGGATTCATTGAAGGCCTCCTTAACAATGCTCTTCAGCACCTCCTCCCCAAAAAAGGAAACTCAGCTGATTGCTGAGACCTAAAATTCCAGTCTTAGGCTCCTAGTTGGAAGGAACTTTAGAGATAATCAATTAGTTTCCTCATTTTATATTTGAGGAAACAGCGACAGAGCTGTAAAATGGCTTGTCCAGGGTTACATAGCTAATAAATATCAGAAGTGAGATTTGAACCCAGACCTTACACACTGTAAGTCCATTGCCCATACTAATTATGAATTAACCTTTTAGTTTAAGAGCTTTAGTTGATTCACATTTTGATCCATATTAACATACAAATCACCATGGGGAGGGTAAATCAAGAATTAAATATTTAGAACAAGGATAATATAGATCTGGAACTTAAAGGGACTTGAGTCCATTTTACAGGTGAAAAAAATGAGGCTGAAGCAAGTTTAGGGGCTTAACCAACATTACAGTCATTGAATACTTGAACCTAGGATCTCTGACAACAAATGATTCCCCAGTCATGGTACTAATACTGCCCCAAACTAAGTCTTGTGTCTGTAAAGCCAGTGGTCTCTTCCCTCCTCCAGCTGCCTCTCACACACTTGGCACAGCATCCTGATTTGGTTCTACCTTAGGCAGCTTTATTTGAGGTGGCTTAATGTCACTGATACTCTTGTTCTGAGCCACAGTTAGGATGCCTATTCTGCTCTGAAGTATTATCATCTCTGTATAGGGAGGTTAAACACAGGAGTTATTTTCCCGTCATATCAAAAGGCTTCTTTTGCGACCTGTCAGCTCAACTGAACACATCATTTCCCCACCACGGAAGCCAATTTGGCTCATACAGATAAAGGTGGTGTATCTCCCCCTGATCCGTGCCCCACCTTAGCACAGTTCTGATAGCCTACAGGACCACCTCCCCTTTGATTCCTTGCTGCCTGACTGACTTATTTTAAAAGACAGGGCTTACTGTTTTCTGGGCTATTGTTCAAACTGAGAATTATTTAAAATATGACGGTGCCCAGTTCTTCAAGCTCCCACTGCATGATAATACTGCTTTTACATCAGGAGGCTCCTCACAAATTAGGAACATTCTCTTGCTTATAGTCAATAGGCTCAGTATTCTGAATTTGAAGAAGAATGGGATATATTACCCATGTCAATAGACTGTCAGTAAATGAGCCTGGGTCTAGATGAGAGTCAGAAGGATGTTTATTTAGGGTACTTTCTCTCTCTCTCTCTCTCTTTCTCTCTCTCTCTCTCTCTCTCTCTCTCTCTCTCTCTCTCTCTCCTCTCTCTTTCTCTCTCTCTCTCTTTCTCTCTCTTTGTCTCTCTATCTCTGTCTCTCTGTCTCTCTTTTTCTCTGTCTGTCTCTGTCTGTCTCTCTGTCTCTTGTCTCTGTCTCTGTCTCTCTTCTCTCTCTCTCTCCCCTTTTCACAATTAAAAGGAAGATTATATTTCCTTTTAGGGAAAATTGTTTTTAGGCACACTAAATGTCTTGTACATAACAGATGCTTGATAAATGTGGACTTAAACTGAATTAATGGGATTAAGTGAACACACATAAAGTGAATCAATTCAAAGTGAGCATCTCGTATTTCCCTGCCATTGCTCTCCTTTCCCTCTCCCTGGCTTGGAAGACCTAGGTCTTCCCTGTCCACTTTGGTTATGGTAATCTATATTTCTGGGCCAAAACTCTCTTCCCTAAAGTCCTATAGAGCCTACTGTCTGGACCACTTATATACCACTCCTCATAGAAAGCTTAATCTATTTTACATAATTACATTGTAATCTATTTAAGAATAATAACTGCACCTAGTTGCAGTTGTTTTCTGCTGAGAAGGTTGAGATTGATGGATCCCTTGATTTTAGAAATTGTTGGCTACAATAAAGCTAATGCTAATCAAGTGTCTACACTATTGCTATCATCAATATGGTAAACTCTCTAGAGCTGAGAGCTATCTGTCTGCCTATGGAGGAATGCACCCAACCATGTAGAGCAGATGAAAGTTTCTGTGGAGTAGACCAATAGAATCAAGCTCATGGATGGCCAATGTATTTCTACCACGGAAAGTTCCTTTGCTTCTCAAAGACAGATAGAAACACACACACACACACACACACACACACACACACAGAGACACCCAGAGAAAGGTATAGAGACACAGAAAGACAGAGATAGAGAGGAGGAATAGAGATAGAGAGCAGAGAGACAAAGACGGAGACAAAGAGAGGGAGAGAGACACACAGAGAAGGAGAGAAACAAAGAGACACACAGAGAGAGACAGAATGACAGAAACAGAGTCAGAGCAGAAGACAACAATTCTATCTAGCTTATCCTTGTTTTCTATTATTTTTAACTCCAGGGGAGATAGTCAAATTTCTCATGGTACTTAAAACAGTGCCTGCAGAAGGGATGCTTATTAATTACTTTATTGCAATTTACTAACTTATCTATATATTTATTCTATACCAATGATTCATGCTTTCAACAAGTCTTTATTAAGTGCCTATTATGTTCTAGGCTCTGTGTTATGTGTTAGAGAAACAAAGATGAAAATAAAACTGTCCTTGCTTGTAAGAAGCTTACATTTATTGGTGGGAAGGGATAGAATGGAAAGAACACATATGCATGCAGTGGAATAAATACAATACAAAATAGATGCACAATCATTTTAAGCTCTAGAGCTGAAAAAGATCTTAGAGACCAAGCTTTTTATTGTATAGGTGAAGAAAATGAGGCAAAGAAAGGTTATGTGATTTGCTCCAGATCACAGGGAGTAAGTTTCTAAGGTGGAATTTGAACTCAAATTTTGCTGCATGATTTCATATAGAAAGTGGCTTTTAAATTGAGTTTTAAAGTGATTTAGGGATGCCATGAAGGAATGATGTGATTAGGAAGGAAAGCTTTTCAGGAATGAGTGATACCTTATGGGAAAAAAAGAGATGGACAATAAAATGCTATAATACTAGGAACAGCAAAGTGACCATTTTATTAAAACTTTATATTCATGAAAGAGATTAATAGGGAATCAATGTGAAAATGTAAAGTCATAGATCATAGAGCTAGAGTTGGGAGGGACTTTAAAGAACATCTAGTACAATGTCCTCATTTTACACATAATGAAATTGAGGTAGATGAAGGAAACAGAAACTTTTGTATTTCTCCTTAGGGAAAAGAAGTACCCAGGCTTTAGCAATATCAATTTGGCTCAAAAAATCTTCTAATAATAACTAGCCAATATTTTAGCATTTGCAAAATATTTTACATAACCATTACTTACTTTGACACTGATGATCACCCTGTGGAATAAGCATGTCAAGTATTACTATTTTCATGTTAAAGGTAAGGAAACTCACATTTAGTGAGATTAAGTGACTTGCCCATAGTCACATAAGCATTATATATTTCACAGTTAGAATTTGAACTTAAGTCTTTCCTGATTCCAAATCCACTTTTTGTTCCTATTAAGTATACTACTTCACACAGCCCCAGTGCCTGATTGGAAGGAAAATTAAGTTCCCTTGGCTATAATTCAGGTAAGGCTGTGAATGTCCAGTGCAAAGCAAATGAATTCAACAAACACTTATGGAGAACCACTACATTTAAGGTATATTCATTCATTAAATAAACCCCTCTGCACCCCTGAGAGCCATTGTCACCTGCCACCAAGACAGATATCAAAATGTGGAAGAGAGAAAGATTGCGAGGACTTTGGGGAATGGCTATACATGCTGATGCATACATGGATAGAATACATATAAACTGTATCATATAGCAACTGTATATTTTAAATATTCCCAAATTATCAAATCTATAATACTGTGTCAAAGGGTCTAAAGATCTTTATAAGCAGCAGAAACTGCATTAGAAAGGTATTTCTTGGAAAAAAAACAATACTCCTTCCCTATCACCACCCTCCCCAAAAAGCCCAACAAACAAAAACCCAAGGCAGCGGTGGTATCAACTCTTTGAGTTTCTCTCTTTCAAATATTAAAGGTGAGAGGGAACACACATAACAATGAGTATCGCTTATGTTTTTCAATGTGCCCTTAGGTAAGCCTCTGGGCCCATGAGCTCAGAGCAAAGAACAACATTTAAGTACTTATTACCTAGTTCTGAAATGGTCCATCCTCCCCTATCATAAGGCTAATGCCTAACTAAACAGATGGGTCTGGCAAACTACACAATATGTCACACATGCTGAGCAAAATCACTGTGAGTTTTCTTTATTGCTTAGACACCCAGTAGATTCTTTTTGTCAACCCTCAAAAGACCTATGAATTTGTGACTCGATTTATAATAAAAAAAATCTTTTCTTCTTCACTAGAACTTAACCTGTCCCAGAGCCACTTGGATTATAGCTATAAATGACTTTATTCAGCTTGACCACTGTGAACTAAGTGCATAGTGTTGGTAGGGCTGAGAGGCTTTTACCACCCCCCCCTCTCCAGCTCTACCTTCCTAATCAATAAGACCAAATACTCCCCCATCTCTCTGAATATTAGTTGTGGGCTGTAGATCTTGGGTAGAATAGTGAGAAAAGTGATTGTGAGGCTTAAGGATATCAGAATACTTAGGGCTGGTCTTCCAAAAAAAATTGTGAGGCTGGAGAAGGACACCCATGCTTGCTTTCTGTTATTGCTTTTCATTCCTTGCTCTCCCCTCAGTGATACCCCACTCCTATAATTCTTCAACTTTTGGTGCTCAGGTAGCATATTCATAATGATCTGAAATCCATTTATACTACAATGCAATAATGCATTAATCTTTTTATTATTAAAGTTTTCATTTTCAAAACATATGCATAGATAATTTCCAGTATTCACCCTTGATAAACCCTTGATAAACTTGTGCTCCAAATTTTTTCCCTCCATTTCCCCCACCCCCTCCCCTAGACTGCAAGTAATGTATGTTAAACATGTGCAATTCTTCTAACATATTTCTAGTTACCATAATGCATTAATCTTTAAGCAGGAGTAAAAGGAAGCATTGTAGGAGCATTGTATTAGAGTTGAATATCTCCATTTTATAATTCTGAATTTGAGGCATAGAGAGTTTAAGTGACTTGCCCATAGTAATATAGCTAGAAAGTATAAGGAATATTATTTAAACCCAAACCTTCTGGATTGTAAATCTAAATCTCTGTTCAGTCCTCTCAGAGGAGTCTAACCTAAAGGAATTAATTTATAATGGTGGAATTTCTGGCACTATGACCCCTGGGCAGGGAATAATCTCTGGGAAAAAGTCTCTTCCTAGTGATCTTAATCATTTAGTTTTATAGCCTACTACTTGCAAGGCTCACCCTATCTGTGAACAGCATCAAAATGTATAGGAACACTCCCCAGAACACATAACAAATACTAATACAAATAGACATTTCCACACAAATATCCATATTAGCTACCCAAACACACACATACATATGCACATACACACACACACAAAAGAATATGAACCTCTCACTTTGTAGCATCCTAAACTCAGAAGGCTTAAGAAAGGAGGAAAGCATGAAATACTGGACCAATTGTGTATTCAGCAAGTGCCTTCTGGCAGCTGAGTCATCAGCACAGGATACATTGAATTCTCACAGCATGTTAAGGACCACTGTGACCCCTACAAGCTTGCCAGCTCAGGTCCCTGAGGAGGATACATGGAGCTAAGACAGCCAATCCATCAGATGCAGTTAGAAATCCGGCCTTCTCAAACTTAAAGGCCTTGAGTGTTTTTTTCTCAATACCAAGGTGCCAGCATTGCTACAGCTTAAAGGATAAATAGTTAAGAGTTCTGAGGAGACAATGAGGTCTTATGGGAGAAAGTAGTATAGAAGCATGATCAGCCACCAGGGATTTTTTTTTCCTAATAAGTCCCTAAATGTTGAGAGTCTTTAAGGAGCTTCAATTTCCTTGTTCCAAAGCAAAGCTAACCAAATTTACCACTTGCCGCTTAGCCAAGATCATTCCCCTACAAAAAAGATGAAGTTGGTCTTCAGGGTGCACAGTCTTCAG
>JAJPUD010004601.1:79607-92964 GCA_023553655.1 Myrmecobius fasciatus | reverse complement strand
AGGCAGATCATGCAAATATCATTTACTCCCATTCTTATACAAAGGGAAAATAAGGCTTGTGGTCAATTAAAAGGTTCTCCCAAGGTCTTACATTTTAGTATCTCTGACCCAAGTTATCCTTTTCCAAATTCAATGACTTTTCCACAGCTTTGTCCCCCCATCAACAGATATAAAATGATAGAGTTGGACAAAATGATCTCTAAGTTCCCTTCTGCTATAAAATACATAATCCTGTCCACTTCAGGCTTTCATTAGCATATTTGAGCTGGCAGAGTTCTGCATTTGTGAAGCCAGGAACCCAGAGTCCAACTTCCATATAGAACCAACTGAGACTCCTCAAGATCTGTCAGGAGGAGGATTCACCAGGGATGCTGAATTTCCCATTGTGTTTATGGAAGTTTATCACTGGAAGGATTCACAGGGTCACACTATCTTGCCGATTTGTCACAAAACCTAAAATTCAATCAAAGGATGCTAGGAAAGAGTGGAATAATATGCTCTTCTCCCAGAGGATGTTTCCAGACACTGTTCAACAGTCCAAACCTCTCTCTCTTTCCTCTTGCTCTTGTCTCTGTTATAGTCAGAGTTTCTAAGGGGATAAACCATTGTCCTTCCCAAGCCTACTACTGTGCCTAATGTGATATAAGATATCTTTCCAGTCACTAACTAATCATTGCCACTGCCTTGGATGAGCACAGGAGACAGGAGGACAGACTCCACACATGTAGTTGGAAATGAAAATGCGGTTACCCTTTTAAGGAACAATTTCATCATCCCCTTCTGGGAATTGCAGGGATTTCTCTTCTACTGCTTTCAGCAACTCTGCAATATGACTATGCTCACCCCCACCTAATAAAACTAGCTTCCTCCTTAGATCTAAATAATAATCAAACCTTGAACTACTTAAATTTGTATATTCATTTCATGTCTATTATCCTACTTAGCCCTTGCAACAAGTCAACAAAATTGAGTAGGAAAGAACAGGAATGCAACAATTCAATTCCCCAAGTGCTTATCAATTACCTGCTATGTTCTGGGCCCTTTGCTAGACCTGATCAGGAATAATGAGACAAAAATGAAACAGTTTCTACTTTCAAGGCAATTGTAATTCAGAGGCTAAGTATTTGTCCATATCAGGTAGGAAGTAAGTATCAAAACACTTGAACTCATGTTCCATGACTTTCAAGTCAGAACCTTTTCCATTGTACAGTAACTAAAGGCAAGAAAGAGTCTTAGTTTTTCCCTCTATATTTACTAAAACCATGATAGTATGTTTAATACACACACACACACACACACACACACACACACACATTCCTTTCACACTTTAAGGTTCCATCATTTTATCCCTAGAGGTATACCCTTCCACTACGCAAAATGGAGCCACTTTAGGTGGCAGCCCTCATAATGTTCTAAAAGTCCGGGATTTAAAAGAAAATAGGTTCTCATTCAGTGATGAGGCTCTTTGAATTATTTATACTGGTCCTCAGGTGTTGGACATACACTTGATTCCAGGAGTCTTGGCTCAAGGCTTTTGCAGATTAGTAGGATGGATCAGAACTTCAGCTCATCCAGTATGGCGGGTAAGAAGTCCAGATTACTTCTGTGCCATCTTGAAGTGTTAGAGTAGGACTTTAATGTGTCTAACATGGGAACTTATTTTGTTTGACTACACATATTTATTACAAAAGTTTCTTTCTTTTTTTTTCCCTAGTGGTTGAAGGGAGAGTTGGGTGGTTGTAGATAGGAGATAAAATAAATGGTAAGTGGCCCAGTGGGTAGTGTTAGCCATGGAATTAGGAAGACCTGAGTTCAAATTCCACCTTAGAAAGTTACTAGTGGTAAGATTTTGCGCAAGTCATTTAACTACTTTGTCTCAGTTTCCACATTTGTAAAATGATGATACTATTATTTAACTCCTAGGTCATTGCAAGGGTAAGAAGAGATAATATTTATAAAGCAGTTTGCAAATTTTAAAGTGTTATAAATGCTATTATTGTAATTATTTTTAAAATTAATTTTAAAGATTATTTTAAATTTTAAAATTTTAATTTTATATTAATTTAAATTAAAAAATAAATTTTAACAAAAGGATTTTAGAGGATACACACATGTGTAAACACACATATATGTGTATGTACATATATGTGTGTATGCATGTATATGTGTATGTGTATATATGAAACATATGGACAATCAGAGGAAGAACAGAATGATAATTTTGACATCCTTTTAAATGAAAAATATTTTAAGGTATTTGTGATAGATTTAACTTGCAGATGGTTTCATCAATTCAATCTAATTCCAAAAGAATGTATTAAATGCCTACTATGTACCAAATACTATGCTAGTCTAGAGCTACAAAGACAAAAATGGAACAGCTTTGTCCACAAGGGGCCTACATTCTATTAAAGGGAAACAATGTTTATCTAGGTAGTTAAATAAAACAAATACATAAAATAAACACAAAATAATTTCTGGTGGAACATTAATAACAAAGAAAATCAAGTGCCCTTTCAAGGAGCTGGTACTTGAATTTAACCTTTAAGAGTCAGGATATTGATAAGGTTGGAGAAAGGGAAGGGAACAGGATTCCACAGGTACCAGCATGAGGGCATCTTATTTGGTGGAGATGAAACCAGGTAGGGCAATAGATACCAAATGGAGTGATCTGACAGTCTGTCTGACTTCTTCCCTCCACAAAGGAAGGAATTAGAATAAGTTTGCTTCTCTGTCTTCCAGACCTCCAAGCAGAGAAGTTTGAGGCTCGAGTCAGCAGCATGGTAGTGAGTTTATTTTTTTTTTTTATTAAAGCTTTTTATTTTCAAAACATATGCATAGATAGTTTTCAGCATTCACCCTTGTGAAACCTTGTGTTCCAAATATTTTTCTCCCTCCTTTCCCCTCCACCCTCTCCCTAGACAACAAGTAATCCCATATGTTAAACATGTATAGTTCTTCTATACATATTTCTATATGTATTTCCACAAGAAAAATCACAACAAAAAAAAAGAAGAAAAAATGAGAAAGAAAACAAAATGCAAGCAAACAACAGAAAGAGTGAAAATGCTATGTGTGATCCACACTCAGTTCCCACAATCCTCTCTCTGGGTACAGATGGTTCTCTCCATCACAAGACCATTGGAACTGGCCTGAATCACATGGTGGTAAGCTTAGAAGTGATGAGTTGATCCTGGGAGAGATATCTTGTTCCAGGGAGTTGAAATCAGGCAGGGGAGCAGAAAGTCATGAAGTTGGGAAGGGGAAAGGAATAACAATAATAAAGCACATACTATGTGCTAGGTTCTATGTTAAATGCTTTTTACAAATAATTCATTTGATCTTCACAACCCTTGGAGGTGAGTGCTATTATTTCCCCCATTTTGAAGCTGAGAAAACTGAGGAAAATAGGGTTTAACGGACTTGCCCAAGATCACATATCTAGTAAGCATTTGAATTTGAATCTTCTTAGCTCTGGTCCAGTGTTCTATCAACTCTGCCATCTATCTAACTTCTAGATGGGAGAGGAAATGTTGCATATAAAGCCTACTTCAAACAGTTTGAGGAGGCCATGGAAATTATCAGAGGGAGTGACATCCAGAAGAGATATTGTGAAGTGAAATAATAGAGAGTTCTAAACTTCAAAGGAATTGCTCTTTTATTTTAGAGACAACTTGGATTAATGAAGCTTCTTGAGTAGAGGTCCATTTGAGATTAGATGAGAGAATGTAGAACCTCAAAAATATAATTTAGAACAAGAGCTATAAATACTTAGTGATAAATCAGGGAAGATTGTGAGACAGGGAAAACTTCATGAAGAAGGTACTTTTAAGTTTGGTTTTGAAGGATGGGTAAGATTTGGATATGTAGAAAAAAGGCAGATGTAAACCAACTTGTGCGTGGAAAAGAAAGACCCTAGTTAACCATAGAGTACAAATACAGAAAAATTCTGAGCAGTAGCATTTTATATGGGATCAGGTATCTTGCAACACTATGCTTAGTCCATACACAGAGAATGAGGCAGTCAATTTGTGAGTCTGGTTGGGATACTGTCAGTTTGCTGAGTGACTCCCAGAAACATGTGGAGTATTCATTCATAGTGAGATTCAGGACCTGTTAGACTACAAAAGAAGGGAGACTGATGATTTTTGGAAATAATCACAGACTCTCAGGGAATTGTGAATATGTGCTGTCCTTATACAAGGGTCATCATAATAGATAAGTGGAATATAATAATAAATCATGCTAATAGTTTATTACAATGGCTATGCAATTATTTCTCATGTTACCTCTTTTGATCTTCACTAGAACCCCTAAGAGGTAGGAATTATGAATCTTCTTATGCAAAATAACTAATATAGAAATGTTTTACATTATTCCACATATACATATATGCATATATATATAAACCTTTCTCTGACTACTTATCATCTCAGGGAGAGGACAAAGGGAGAGAAAAAGGGCTAGAATTTGGAACCCAAAACTTTTAAAAAATGTTTTAAAAAGTGTTTTAACATGTAATTGGGGAAAATAAAATAATATATATTAAAAAAGAGGTAGAAATTACTATCTTTATTTTACAAATGAATAAGACAGATTAAGTGAATTGCTTCAAAGTCATTGTTATTGTTAGTTCTTTGTTCTCAAAGAGGATCAATGACATGAGAGTGATATCTTGATTTCATAACTAAGACCTGTGAGAGATAAGATTTGCACTAATTCTCTCCTGATTTCAAGTTCAGTGGTCTTTCTACTACTACACTTTTGTTCATTTGTTTCAGTCATGTCCACATAACCCTACTAAGGATTTTCTTGACAAAGATCCTGAAGTAATTTGACATTTCCTTTTCCAGCTCATTTTATAGAAGAAGAAACTGAGGCAAGCAGGGTTAAATGATATATCCAAGTTAACACAGCTAGTAAGTGGCGGAGCCAACATTTGAACTCCTGAAGATGACTCTTCCTGACTCCAGGCCCATTGCTCTATTCACTATCCCACCTAGCTGCCTTTCCACTATATTATGCTTCAATATCTGTGGAGGATTCTACACATTTGTGTAATACTTTTCCTTGTAAAATAGTCCCCTGTGCCAATGAAATTGCAAATATAGAGCATAATATATTGTTTTTTTCTCCACAATATTTTATTTTTTTCAAATACATGTAAAGATAGTTTTCAATATCTATTTTTTAAAAATAATATTAGCTTTTATTTTTCAAAATACATGAAAAGATAGTTTTTAGCATTCACCTTTCTTTTTTCATTAATAAAACTTTTTATTTGCAAAACACAGGGTAATTCTTCAACATTAACCCTTACAAAGCTTTCTGTTATAAATTTTCCCCCCTACTCCCCACCCCTCCCCTAGATGGCAGGGAATCTACTACATGCTATTTGTGTTAAAATACTTGACAAATCGACTATATGTATACATATTTCCACACAACATTGTTGTGCAAGAAAAAATCCTATCTACAAGAAAAAAAATCAGAGAAAGAAATGCAAGCAAACATCAATAGAGAGCATGAAAATGTTATGTTGTGGTCCACATTTCACATCCCTCTCTCAGGGTGTTTATGGCTTTCTTCACTGAACAATTTGAACTGGTTTGAAACATTTCATTGTTGAAGAGAGCCATGTCCATCAGAATTGATCATCATATTGTTGTTGCCGTGTATAATAATCTCCTGGTTCTGCTCATTTCACTCAGCATCAGTCCATATAAATCTCTCCAGGTCTCTCTGAAATCATCTTGCTGTTCGTTTCTCACTGAACAATAATATTCCATAACATTCATATACCATAATTTATTCAGCCATTCTCCAATTGATGGACATCCATTCAGTTTCCAGTTTCTAGCCACTACAAAAAGGGCTCAGCATTCACCTTTCAAAACCTTTTGTTTCAAATTTTTCTCTCTCCCTTCCCACCTTTTACCTTCCCTAGACATCGAGTAATCCAACATAGATTAAACATGTGCAATTCTTCTAAATATATTTCCACATTTATAATGCTGCACAACAGAATTCAGATTGAAAGAGGAAAAACAAGAAAGAAAAAAACAAGAAAACAGTAACAAAAAAGTGAAAATACTATGTTGTGATCTGCATTCATTCCCCATAGTTTTCTCTCTGAATGTGGATGGCTCTCTCCACCATAACTTTATTGGAATTACCTTGAATCACCATATTGTTGAGAAGAACCAAGCCTATCACAGTTTACCACCACAAAATCTTGTTGTTACTGTTTACAATGTTCTCTTAGTTCCACTCACTTTACTCAGCATCAGTTCATGTAAGTTCAGATTTTTCGGAAATCAGCTTGTTCATCATTTCTTATAGAATAATAATATTCCATTGCATTCATGTACCATAACTTATTCAGCTATTCCCCAACTAATGGACATACACTCCTGATTTCAAGTTCAGTGGTCCTTTCCACTACAAAAAAAGCTATTACAAACATCTTTGTACATACGGGTCCTTTTCCCTTTTTTATTATCTCTCTGGGATGCAGACTCAATATTGAGACTGCTAGATCAAAATGTATGTACAGTTTGATAGCCCTTTGGACATAGTTCCAAATTGCTCTCCAGATTGGTTGGATCATTTCACAACTCTACCAATTGATGGTGTTCCAGTTTTCCCATATCCCCTCCAACATTTGCCATTATCTTTTACTGTCATCTCAGCCAAACTGAGAGGTGTCAGGTGGTAGCTCAAAATTGCATTAGGCCATAATATAAAATAAATTGAGATTATCAGGTCCTTTACTGAGAGAAACAGTATGACCAAGACAGAGACTTATAGAGTACGGATATATGAAGCTGGTTTAGAAAGGGATAACTATTGAGCTATGGAATGAGGAAATTAGAGTTGCTGGAAATTATTTTGATGTCAACATCAAAACATAGATTTATAATTAGAGAACTTGTGTTTGAACCAGGCTCTAGCATTTATTACAGTGCGACTTAATTTCTTGAAATCTTAGCTCCTCATCTGGAAAATGAGAAACTTGGACCCAATGAGTCTTAAAATCTTAGCTCCTCATCTGGAAAATGAGAAACTTGGACCCAATGAGTCTAAAATATTTATCATCCTATGAACATGTTTCTTGGGACTTGTCTTTGACGTTATCTCCAAGAAACTCTTCCTCCCTGCCATCATCATCCTAAGAGGGCCAGGGCTATAATGAGGTAGATATATTGGAATCTCCAAAGCTTGGTGTATGTTCTTAAGTGATGATGAAGGGATAGAGTGCATCATGGTTCCATGGCAGAAATATGGTATGTGACTGAAGAGTGAAGTCAGGCTGGGCAAAGATCACCCCACCTCTGATTTTATTTCCCATGATCTCATTATACAGACATCTAAATTTATGTATTCTAACCTTGGAGATATCAGGTGAGGGTAGGAGAAAAAGGCTAAGATGAATAGTGTCCCAGAAGTCACATCTATTTTGAGAAGTACTATTATTATCTTATATGTACTTAATAGATATTCATAAACTTATTAATGAGGGTGATTAAATCATTCACATCTTTGATTAATTATGAGTTAAATAGAAAGTCCCTGAGACCTAGGTTCAAATCTCAGCTCTCTTACTATGTTACCTATGTCAGTTTCAATATCTCTGAATCTTTCTAATCTGTAAAATAAATGAGAAGTTAGTTTTATTCTTGTTCAGTCACAACCCCATTTGGAGTATTCTTGACAAAGACACTAGAGTGGTTTGCCATATTCTTCTCCACAAAGTTAAATTTCATGATCTCAAAGTGCCCTTTCAGGACTAAATCTATGTTTCAGAGTTTGTTGTTGAAAATCTTTCTTAAAATGCCTGATTCTGTTTTTTTCTCACTGTAACGAGAGTTCAGTGATTCTTTGTTGACAGGTGAAGATTTTTCTGGTCATTGTTCTGAACATGGCTAGTCTATTTTTTAGAGCTCTTCCTGACAAGTTTGGACATAAGTAAGGAGAGATAGAAACAAAACTCTTGGATGATGGGCAGTATACCTTTCTCCACTAATTTCTAGGTTCTAAGAAAACTTTGGGCTTGAACTGAGGGCAAATTATCTAGAAGGCATCAGGTTGTGTTCCTGAAGGGGCCCTATATATGAATAACAACAACAACTAAAAGTAAGACAAGCAAATAAAATGTAGAGAGAAAGACTTTAGTGAATGGTATTTTTGACCAATGTTGACAGTAGAATAGGATCCCAGTCAGAAACCATACACTGAATGCAACCGTTGTCAGGTGAACTAAGTTCTATTCAGACAAAGTAGTTTGCTGAATTAAAGTGGAAAGATCTAAGAAAGCTGCAGCTTGAGTTTTAGAACTGGTCAGTGGCCATATAATATTCAGGGCTATGGCAGTTGATGAGGTGACCTTGAAGACTTCCCTCAAAGCTTACCTGGGAGGACACAGATCTATTAGCCTTTGGTTCATCTTGGGTTTTTTTGCTTTTGGAGAACTAGAAAGATGGGAAAATGAGCCCAAGTTCTACCTACCCTCTTTCTTCTTCACCAGAAAATTGTGGCCATTTAAAAAAATTCTATTTTTCTAAATAATATTATTTAAGTGTTTCTTATATGTGTGCGACAATGCATTAAAATTTATGTGAACATCAGAATCTGTGCCAATTTTACTTACTTGAATGCTAACAGTGAATTTGAGAAAGAATAAAAAGCAAAACAGAATAAATTTTAAGTTTTCTTAAGATTTTATAAGTTTTTTAAAGGAAATTTGTATTCTTTATCAGTAGAGAATAAATTTAAAGTTTTCTTAAGATTTTATAAGTTTTTTAAAGGAAATTTGTATTCTTTATCAGTACAAACAGATTGTATTCCAAAAAAATATTTAATTGAGCTACTGTGCCCTAAAAATTATGAACAGAAAGATTTCAGAAAAACCTAGAAAAATCTTACTTGAACTGATATGGACTGATGTAAGAAGAACCAGTACAACATTGTATATAATAACAGCAATATTGTACAATGATCAATGGTGATAGACTTAGTTCTTCTCAGCAGTACAATGATCAAAGACCATTCCCAAAGACTCATGATGGAAAATGCTACCCATAGTCAGAGAAAAAACTGTGGAGGCCAAATGAAGATCAAAGCATACTATTTTCACCTTTTCTTTTCTTTCTTATATTTTTTTCTCTTTTGTTCTGATTGTTCTTTCGCTATATGATTATTAAGATTGTACATGTATAGTACATATCAGATTCCTTGCTCCACTGGGAAGGGAAGAGAGGAAGGAGGGAGGGAAAAATTGGAACTCAAAATCTTATAAAAATAAATGTTGAAAACTAACTTTACACATAATTGAAAAAAAGTACTATTAAGTGGGGGGGGAGGTTAATTGAGAATAAACATAGTAGAGGGAGAAAGGAAACAACATTTGGGATCAGATTTCTTTTGCAATGAAGTTACAAAAATCCCCAGGTTATAAGATGGCAAAATGTAGGTAAAGCATACTTTCACTTTATTTTAAAAATTCATTTTAATAGATGTTATTAACTTTTTTGTTTTTATATCAGCTAGGATTTACCCTCATATTTCTCCCTTACTCCTCCCAAAAAGTCATGCCTTAGAATTATTTTTTTAAAAGAGAAATCAACAAAATTGATCAATTCATTGAAGAAATTTGCGAGTCTCTCTGTGTGTGTAATATGTTTTATACTTATGAATCTTCCTCCCACTTCTGTGAATCTCTTCTTTGGGATTAAGCTTGCTCTTTGTAATTTTATAACATTCATTTTGAATTATTTTAGAGTAGCTGTTCTTTCAATTGCATTGTTATAGTCACTGTGTACATTACTTTTCTGGCTCTGCTTACCTCAGTTTACCTCACTTCATGTAAATCTTTCCATGATTCTCTGTATGCATCACAGTTATTTTTTAATGTACACAAAATAGTAGTATTTTATTACATTCATCTCTCAGAATTTGTTTAACTATTCCCCAATTAAAGGGCATCTACTTTGCTTCCAAGTCTTAGTTACCATAAAAACTATAACTGTAAGGATTCTAGTGTACATGGGACTTTTCTTTTTATCAGTGATCTCCTTGGATTATGTAAGTACAGGTGGTATGGTGATTGTTTTAACAACCAGAAGAAAAAATTTTTAAAAATGCATTTTTAAATTTAAACTTAATTAAATGTTTCCATTACCTTCTCAAGTCTAGATAATCAACAAAACAATAAATCAAGGCTTGATTTGTATCATTTTAAAAATTTTCAAACTATAAATGTTCACACTGAAAATTTAACAATGAGCTCTCTCATATCAGTTCCAGATGGCTGCAGTATATTTCAAGGCCTCACAGAAGAATCTCTGTGTCAAAAGATATGAATTTTTAATTCATTTTATTTGTGCAATTCCATTATTTTTTTTCCAGAATGGTTGTACTAATTCACAACTCCACTTACAAAGCAATAGTGTACTCTCACTTTCAGATCATCTTCTGCCATTCTTGTTGTACATAGTATGAAAAGGAAAACTCTTTCTTTGAGGGAGGAAGATCTGAAAGAAAGTCATCCTTTCTACCCTGACCAAGAAAAGGGGCACCAGTCTTGCAATGGGATATAGTAATTCTATTGCTTCAGTGAATCATCCACCTGAATGTGTATCCACCTTTCTCCATTGTCCAGTACTAGAAATGGAGATGGACAAAACATTAACATGAATACTCTAGAAGTTAGCCTTTCAAATAAATCACTTTTTTCTCCTATTTCCTTGTCATCAGCTTTCTCCTAGAGCTGAGTATAGTCAGACAATCCAGTTAATAGAAATTTCCCATTCATTGAATCAACTAAGTGTAATCTGATTTAACTCCTGGCTTCTCAGGGAAAGGCTCCTCACACCCTTTTTGATGGGGGGAGGGGATAAAGCAATATTGTCACCTGCAAGTTGCCTTTTCATTCAGTTTATATTTTGGAACCTAATCTCAAAACAGTTTTGTCATTGAAGATACGTATTCTGAAAAACAAATGAGATGGCAAGAGGAAATAGCTCCAAACTTTGCTTACCCTTATACTCTGACTCTTCAATATCCTGAAGCATCAGAAGCTCTGAATATATTTATTCTCCTGCAGTACTTATGGTCCAATGAGCAGTAATTCCTCCTCCTCCTTCTCCTCCTCCTCTCTCCTTCCCTCCCTCCCTCCTTCCCCCCCCCTCTCTCTCTCTCTCCCTCTTTTTCTCCTTCTCTCTCTTTCTCCCTCATTCTCTATCTTTTCCTCCCTCCCTCACCCTCTCTCCCCTTTCTTTTCCACCCTCCCTCTATTTCTTTGTCTCTCTCTGTTTCTCTCTGTCTCCCCCTCCTCCCTCTTCTCTCTCTGTCTCTCTGTCTCTCTCTCTCTTCCTCCCTCCTTTTCTCTCTTCTTCTCTCCTTCCCTCCCTTCCTTTCTTTTCCTACTTCCTTCTCTCTGTCTCTGCCTGTGTCTGTCTTTTTCTTCTCCTTTCTTCTCTATCGCTTCCTCCCTACTTCCATCCCTCCCTTTCTTTTCCTCTCTCCCTCTCTCTCTATGTCTCTCAATCTCTCTCCCCCTCCCTCCTTTCTCGCCCTTCTCCCTCTTTTCTCTCTCTTCTTTCCCCCTCCTTTTCTATTTCTCCCTCCCTTTTTCCCTCTCTTTTCCCCCTCCCTCTCTCCATCTCTGTCTGACTCTGTCTCTATCTCTGTGTCTGTCTGTCTCTCCCTCCCTCCCTTTCTTTCCCTTCTCTCTTTCTCCTCTCATATGCTAGCACATCCAAGGTTGCATCTAAATATACTAAATTATCATCAGGCAAATGGGTGGCAGTGAACCCAGGCCTGTCAAGTCAACTGGAGCAAATTGGTGTTGTGCTGGAGCAAACTGAAGACCTAACAAGCAATCTCAGGAAGTTTGGGGACAGCTGAAGCAGATCCATGGTTTTTATTTCCAGAGACAGTTAATGTCAGTGTCAGTGGGATCAGCACAAGCAACATATACCCTCCACTTCAACTCTACACTAGTTGACATTTCCCTTCCTTTAAAATTGGCAGCCTGAGCTGGGGAAAACCTAAATTTAACCTCCAGAGAATATGCCACATGACATTTGTGGGCCTTACATGTTCAGCTTAAGACTTTGAAAGCTAATTTAGCCATGTGCCTCTTCCATAAGTGACTCAACTGGCAACACCTGAACTTCTGTCACTTGTTAGCGGCCATGGTTTCAGTCTGTCTCTTGGGGCTTCATTCCTTAATAACCGTTATCTTAAGCCCCAGAGGATAGCACTAATGAGTATTTGAAAATGCCAGAATCTTGGCACTAGGCACTGATTTTTTTTTAACTAAATAACACCCATCAGTGTAATGGTCACTCACCAAGGGGTACCAGGGATGTATTATGCATGACTTTCTGCCTCGTTTTCATCTCTCTCCTGAATTCCTTGCATTCTAAGAACAGGAAATTAAGCAGCTTTCATGCCAAATCTTAATTAATTTAAGGTTCTGCTTCCAAAACTCTGGAATAAAATATCACTGGAACAATTCAAGGGAAAAAATAATCACTGCACCATGAAGGTAACAATAATGTCAGAATTAGTCCTGGAGATATCCCTTAGAGTTAGCTAAATATGAATCAGATGTTCCCTTTTTGCCTTAAACTGTGCCCTCCAGTAAATGGCATAGTATTATCAGCTTTAACAACTTTGTGGTGAGGAACTCGAATCAACTGTAATGAATCTTAAACTTCTCCCATCTCATTTTATTGATTGTTCAGTCAAATTTCCCTCTTCCTGACATTAACACCAGCAGTCAAGTCAGTCAAACCAAGATGGAGGGAGTAATTGATACTCCCGTCTTCCCTTTCATGCATAGTCAAAAATTAAATGAATTGATATGCTGCTGTCTCACCAATAGTGCTTGAGTCAGTCACTCTTGAGGAAGAACCGGCTGTCTCGGGGCTTTGATTTCATTTTCAAAGTTCATTCAGACTTTGTATTCTTAAATCAGCAAAGTGAAGGCAGAAATGTGTTGGCCTCAAACCATTTTCCTGCAGAGTTGATGACTTGGTGTTCATGTTTCCTACCATCAAATTTCTCCACTTGTCAGAGAATATCCTATTGCTATCAGGGTTGGGGAGGAGGGAGAGTAACTTTTCCATTTCAAACTGGTTTTCTTTCGATTTGTCAAACCTTTCTTGACAGCAATGCAAGTCTAAATCCTGGGCTTTTAATCCAGAATGAAGTAAGGGTCTTTTTTCATTACTAACTGCAAAGTGAATGAATCTCTAGTGAAAATAATCTTCCTTCCTCCTGGTCTCTTTGTTTCTGGTTTATCACACACACACACACACACACACACACACACACACACACACACACA
>JAJPUD010004601.1:49499-71335 GCA_023553655.1 Myrmecobius fasciatus | reverse complement strand
TTATGTCTCTCTTTGGGGCTTTTTCTGGAGTTGCTTTACCTTTAGGGGCCTCAGGATTTGAGGTCTGTTCTTCCCTCTCTCCATAAAAGTTGTCTATGGTGAGAGCTCTTTTTGGTTTTTTATTCATTTTTTTAAGGTGTGGGGTCTGTTTAAGGCAAAGGTGGGACAGCTGCTTTAATTTGCCCTGGGGCAGTTCTGCTGATTGAGTTATTTCAAGAACTGGGCAGTTCTGCTGATTAAATAATGTCAGGTGCTGGGCAGTTCTGCTTTAGTTCACCCTGGGGCAGTTCTGCTGATTGAATTATTTCAGGTATTGGCAGTTCTGCTGATTGAATTATTTCTGGTGCTGATCAGTCCTGTTGATTGATTGATCTCCCTAGGGTGCTGTGTAATGGCAGCTAGGTCCGATGCTCATCAGGGGTTCAGTGGTTCACAATCTACCCCCCACAAAAGGCAGACACTCCAAACCACTTGCCCACAATCAAGACAGATTGGCCCAAGAGGCCCCCAGAAGACTTCCAGGTGTGTGAAAAGCACAACGCTCCCACTCCTGTTCCGACTCCTGTTCCAGCTCCCCTGCCCTGGTCTCCCTGTGCTGCAATCTGGGTTCAGCAGACCACCCCCCTGCCCAATTAAAACAGACCTGTTTTGAAGTTCTTCCAGAGTATCTTCTTCTAGAATTGTGTTGTCCTCCAGATATTGTGGATTTTTTTTTGCTTCAAAATCAGTCTAGAGGCTTCATATTTTGTTGGTTTGAGGGGAGGTTAGAGGAGGTTACGGAGACTCCTGTCTGATCTCCGCCACCATGGCTCCACCCCCGGAAGGAAGTCAATTTCCAATTAGGTTTTAATCTATCTTTCCCTGGTCCTTTATGGAACATAATTTTATTGCGCTATGTTCTAAAAAGGAAGCATTTACTATTTCTACCTTTTAGCATTTGATTTTTAGGTTTTTATGCCCAATACAAAATCAATTTTTGTGTAGGTACCATGTACTGTCGACAAAAAGGTGTATTCCTTTCTGTATCTATTCAGTTTTCTCCAGAGATTTATCATATCTAAGTTTTCTAGGATACTATTAACTTTAAGGTTGCAGTCCCCCACTAGAATAATTTTGCTATATATTTCTTTCTGTAACTGATTTAAAATCTTCTCTAGGAATTTACCTGCTCTACCACTTGGTGCATACACATTTGTATCATTATTACTACATTATTTATGGTATTCTTTATCAAGATGTACTTTACTTCCATAACTCTTTTAATAAGATCTACTTTTACTTTTGCTTTATTATAATTGCTATTCCTGCTTTTTTATTTCAACTGAAGCATTATAAATTCTGTTCGAGCCTTTTACTTTTTCTCTGTATGTTTCAAGTGTGTTTCTTATAAACAATATGTTGTAGGATTCTGTTTTTTAATCCACTCGGCTATTTGCTTCCATTTTACAGGAGAGTTCATCCCATTAACATTAACAGTTATGATTATCAGCTCTGTATTTCCCTCTATCCTATTTTCTACCTATATATATATATGTTCTCTCTTTCCACCTCATCCTTAGTCGTGTTTTTTGTACCCACTTCACCCACTACCTTATGTCCTATCCCCCCAGTCACAATAAACAAAAGGGAGAAATACAGAGGAGTGCAGTATGGTGAAAAATGATGAGATGGCTGGCTTGAGTGAGATTACCTAATGGGAGTTCTGGAGGAAATTTTCATTTTTCAAAAGGAATGAGCTCCAGAGGCAGAGGATATTAATGAGGTGTAAATTCTAGAACTGAAGTTGTCTTACATGATGTGATTCATTGGACATGATGGAGAAGTCCTCAGGATTGTAGCTGGATGAGAAATTAAGAGATAGCCTTAAGAACGACCATTGACCATGACTCTTTAAACCTGTTTTTGGTCATAGTCTGTCAAATAAACTATTCTTCTCTTTAAAGGTCACAGAAGAGAAATGTTAGTAATTTACACCAAATAGACTGACCCATGATTAAGTTTTCATATTTAATCTCATTTTACTTAGAGGAATAAGGTTTTAAAATGTTTAAAAAGTGAAAATAAATCAAAATAACATAATGGAACATATATCTAATATATTAAGGGTGTAACACCAGTGAAGATAGCAACTCAGCTATAAACTGAAGAATAATTTAAGAAGTTTTCCCGGGTGAATGCAGATTGTCCAACTTCACACAATCACACAAATAAAAGTCAGAGGCAGAATTTGAACCTAGGTCTTCATGGCCCCATATTTAGCCCCCTTTCTCCCATACAACATTGCTCTTTATGAGTTATTGTATAAACAGTACTCTGAAATGTTGAGTTATTTATGAGAAACCTCTGTGAATATAAGCTTCCAATGCACACCCACTCTTATGTTGAGGGTTATATTTTGAGACTTAATTTATTTCTAGCTATTTGTACAAGGTGTCAATTTAGCCTGTCTTTGGATATACTGACTGGTAACAGTGTTTGGCATATTCCACTTTAAAATTATAAAGCACCTTTGTGATGGCATAAAGAATTAATGGCTTCCCTAAATACTGTTCAGCAAAGCTAAGTTCAGGGCTGCTTAAACTTTTTCCATTCACAACCCATTTTTGCCTGAGAAATATAACCTAGTTATATAGGTGTATAAAATAGTCCTAAATAACATAGGTATACCAAAATGGAGAAATTAGATAGGAAAGGAGGGTTGATAGTTCTGAAATCTGAAATCCACCTTGAGAATAGGTTAAAGGGGGGAAAATATAAATATGTACCTGGAAGGCTGTAACACCTTTCAAAATCTATGAAGAAATAAGAGGATGAGGGAATAAGATAAGGTATGGTATAGAAGGATATGTAGATTAACAGGAGTGGGATAAGCTGTGTATATTAATGGGAAAGGGATAAGGAAAGAGGGAAAGGTTAGGAAGAGAAGATACTGGAGGGACCCAAGGAAAGATAGAAGGTAGAAGAAGAAATAAAGTAGAAGAGTTAGTAGGCATAAGTGAAAAAGAAATGATGCATATATATTTAATTATAGCCTGCTTGGTGGAAATGGGGAATGAAGAAAGGATAAAAAAAAGAATAAAATAAGAAGAACAAAAGAAAACCTACAAGGAAGCAAAGAAAAAATGAATAGTTCTCAATTCACTGTGTTCTATTATATATATATATATATATATATGTATGTATGTATTTTCTTGAGATGGAATTTTGTTTTTGAAACTTTTTTGCTGTGCAGAAGACAATTTTTTTCTTTTTTTTTTTACTTTTTTTTTCCTCTTTCATGTTTTGTATTTAAATTTTCCTGTGTGAAGTGGTACCTCAGAGTTGTTTTAATGTTCATTGCTGTAATCAATAGTGATTTAGTGCATTTTTATATGACTAAAAATGCATGAATTTCTTATTCTGAAAATTGTCTTAGATATATCCTTTGTTCATGTATCAATTGGGAAATGGCTTGTATTCTTATAAATTTGAGTCAATTCTCTCTATATTTTTGAAATGAGGCCTTTATTAGAAATGAGTCTATAAAATACTTTTCCCAACTTTTTGCTTCCCTTCTAATCTTGGTTGTATTGGTATTGTTTGTGTAAAAAAAAGTTTTAATTTAATGTAATCAAAATTATCCATTTTGCTTTTCATAATGTTTTCTAGTTCTTCTTTGGCCATGAATTCCTCCCTTCTCCATAGATCCACAAGACTACCCCTTGTTCTTTTAATTTGCTTGTAGTATCACCTTTTATATCTAAATCATGAACCCATTTTAACCTTCTTTTGGTATAGGATGTAAGATGTTGGTTAATCCCTAGTTTCTGCCATACTGTTTCTCAGTCTTTCTGGCAACATATAATTAGTTCTTACCCCTGAAACTGGATTCTTTGGGTTTATCAAACAGTAGATTACTGTAATCATAGGCCATTGCATCTTATTAAACATAACCCATTCCATTGATCCACTACACTATTTCTTAGCCAGTATCAAATAGTTTTGATGACTGTCACTTTATAATAAATATAGTTTTAGTTCTGATATAGCTAGGCCACCTTCATTTGCATTTTTTTCATTAAGTTCTTTGAAATTCTTGACTTTTTGTTCTTCCAGATGAATTTTGTTATAAAGTAATTTCTTTGCATTTTGATTGGTATGGCACTGGATAGGTAGATTACTTTAGGTATAATTGTCATTTTTATAATACTAGCCCAAACTAACCATGAACACTGGGTATACTTATACTTGCTTAGATTTGACTTTGTGTGAAAAGTGTTTTGTAATTGTGTTCATATAATTCCTGGCTTTCACTTGCCAAATAGAGTCCCAGATATTTTATATTATCTACAGTTATTTTAAATGTGATTTCTTTTTCTATCTCTTGCTGCTGAGCTTTTTTGGTAATATATAAAAATGTCAATGATTTATGTGAGTTATTTTATATCTTGCAACTTTGGTAAAAAATGTTAATTGTTTCTGGTAGTTTTTTATTTGATTCTCTAAGATTCTTTAAATATATCATCATATTATCTGCAAAAAGTGATAACTTTGTTTCCTCATTACCTACTCTAATTTCTTCAATTTTTTTTTCATTTCTAGTACAATATTGAATAATAGTGGTGATAATGGGCAACCTTGTTTCACTACTGATGTTATTGGGAATGCTTCTAGTTTATCCCCATTATATATGATTCT
This sequence comes from Myrmecobius fasciatus, assembly GCA_023553655.1. Taxonomy (NCBI): domain Eukaryota; kingdom Metazoa; phylum Chordata; class Mammalia; order Dasyuromorphia; family Myrmecobiidae; genus Myrmecobius; species Myrmecobius fasciatus. Next base: position 66,658 of record JAJPUD010004601.1, on the reverse strand, counting down.
TGCTGATGGTTTTAGATGGATGATACTTATCATTTTAAGGAAATCATTATTTATTCCTATGCTTTCCAGTGTTTTTAATAGAAATGGATATTGCATTTTGTCAAATGCTTTTTCTGCATCTATTGAGATCATATGATTTCTTTTTGTATATTTATATGCACAATTATGCTTATAGTTTTCCTGATATTGAACTAGCTCTGCATTCCTGGTATAAACCCAGTTTATTCATAATGTATCATCCTGGTGTTAAGTTGTTTAATTTCTTTGCAAATATTTTATTTAAAATTTTTACATCAAGAATCATTAAAGAAATTGCTCTATAATTTTCTTTCTCTTTTTTGGCCCTTTTTGGTTTAGATATAAGCACATGTCTATGTCATAAAAGGAGTTTGATGGGACTCCTTCTTCCCCTATTTTTCTGAATAGTTTATGTAGTATTAGAATTAATTGTTATTTAAATGTGTGATAGAATACACTTTTAAAATACATCTAGCCCTGGAGATTTTTTCCTTAGGGAGTTCATTAATGGCTTGTTCAATTTTTTTCTAAAATGGAACTATTTAAGTAATTTATTTTTTCTCCTATTAATCTAGGTAATCCATATTTTGTGTGTATTCATCCATTTCACTTAGATCATCAGAATTATCCATACAATTGGGCAAAATAGCACCCAATTATTGCTTTAATTTCCTCTTCATTGTTGTAAATTCACCTTTTAATTTTTGATACTGGTAATTTAATTTTCTTCTTTCCTTTTTCTGATCAATTTAAGTTTTTTTCTTTTTTTTTCTATTTTGCTGGTTTTCTCATAAAAGCAGTTGTTAGTTTGATTTAGTTCAATAGTTTTCTGATTTACAATTTTATTAGTCATTCCTTTGATTTTCAGAATTTCTAATTTGGTATTTAATTGTTTTTTTTTTAAATTTGTTCTTTTTCTATCTTTTTTAGTTCCATGACCAATTCATTGATCTTCTCTTTTTCTATTTTATTCATGTAAGCATCAAGACTTATTTATAATATTAAATATTTACCCTAAGATCAGCTTTGATTGCATCCCATAAATTTTGGTATGTTGTCTCATTATTGTCATTCACTTCGATGAAAATATTGACTGTTTCTATGATGCATTATTTGAGCCACTCATTCTTTAGTTTTAATTAAGTTTTGGTCTATTTTCCATGGTCTTTTAGTACATGTAATTTTTATTGCATCTGAAAAGGATGCATTTATTATTTCTGCCTTTCTGCATTTGATAGTTAGGTTTTTATGCCCTGATATATGATCAGTTTTTGTGTAGGTGCCACCCAAATCACCCAGAGGTCTATCATACCTAACTTTTCTAAAATTATATTCATCTTCTTAATTTCTTTTTTGTTTATTTTGTAGTTAGCTTTATCTAGTTCTGATAGAGGGAGGCTGAGATCCCCCCACTAGTATAAATTTACTCTCTATTTCTTCTTGCAACTCACAACTTCTCCTCTAAGAATCTGAAGACTATACCATTTGGTGCTTATATGTTTAGTATTGATATTTCATTATCTTTGGTAGCTTTTCTTAAGATGTAGTTTCCTTCCTTATCTCTTTTAATTAGATAATTAATGGAATGAATATTTGGCTTATGGATGTGGACAAAATAAGCAGATAATTTCACTATTTGTAGGCTCCCCATGAAAGTCATCTCCTCTGGGAAATCTTGATAAGATAAAACAGCCCTATCTGGGATTTAGTATTATATCCTTCTCTCCCCTCAAGCATATCTTATGTGCCATCATAATTTCTGCTAAGATCTCCCTGACAAGTATTAATGCCTTTCTCTCCTTGAAATTGCTTTGTATTGTCTTGTCGAGGCTTTTTATTTATTGATTTGTTGATATTTGTATCTCCTTGACAAAGTACAGTTGAGAGTACATTCTACTTTCTATTTTTCCATATCTATCCTCAGTACCTAACATAATGCTTTTATAGAAGATACTTACAATGTTGTTGAATTAGATTCATTGAATTCATTAGAAATATGGGAAGAGAGATATTAGCTAACTTTAAAGAGGAAAACTGCCAAATATGGGTCCTGTATGTATGACTCCACTTTCCCTAAAACTATCTAAGCAATGGCTTCTGTGAAAATTCAGCAACTTTGGGGAGTAGACGCCATGGACCAGCAGTCTGGAGAAAAGCAGGTATATTATCGGCACAAAGTCTAACTCTTTTACCACTTCTTCCTGATATCTTAGACCTTTTCTCATAATAAATGCCTATATCTATTAAAATAGGAAACAGTTGGTGTTTGTAGAAACCATCCATACATCTAGAATGTGTGCAAAAACTGGACATTTTGATGTATCAGAGCAACCCATACATTAATAGCCATCAATATTTATTCTTTAATGACTAAATCATTCACATAGATCACAGTGTACCATTAGTATTGCTTAAAATAGTCAAGAAATTATGTGATTCTGGAAACCTTAGCAACACAGCCATAATTCCTAAGCATCTGTCACTCCCAACAGTGTCTCAAAGAATATCAGAAAAACATTTATTGTATTTAAACTTCACCTACTGTAAAAGTGTGATTTTTAAAAAAGCAATTTGAGAAACACCCGCTTTAGTGTCAGGAATTAAGTTCTAGGAATAGGCAAATAACTTTCTTTTCTTTTTTAAAAAAAATATGTAAGAAAAAAGGAATTATTTCCAATATAGTTGGTCACAGAACCCTGTACAAATAAATGGCATTTCCACTGCTGATATAGATGATAACCCTTCTAAATATCTTCACACTGTATTGTTTGTTGGGGACAATAGGATTAACCAATTTGCCCTAGGTCACAGCTAATAAGTATCTGAGATTGGATATGAACTTAGGTCCTCCTGATTCTAGGACTGGTATTCTATCCACTACATTACCTAGCTGTACTATGCTATATTATTTTTGTCATATGCTTGATATTAATCAAGAAATGTGTTATTGAAAAGAGACTTGCATCTTTTTTTTCCCAGAGGCAAGTTAAACATTTATTAAAATTCATTTTCTTTTTTTTTAGGTATATACTGCTTATTATTTTATTATTTTTATTTTTTTTAATAAAGCTTTTTATTTGCAAAACATATGAGTGACCTTTCAACATTGACCTTTGCAAAAAAAACTTTTTTTTCCCAAGCTTTTCCTTTCCTTCCCCCCACCCCCACCCCTAGATGACAGGTAATATAATACATGCTAGATAGGATAAATTATATGATAAATACAATACATGTATACATATCTACACAGTTATCTTACTGCACAAGAAACATCAGATCTAGAAAGAGAAGAAGAAAAAAAACAACCTAAGAAGGAAAACAGAATGCATGGAAATATTCACAGAAAGCGTTAAAATGCTGTGTGGTGGTTCACTCTCAGTTCCCACAGGCCTCTCTCTGGATGTATATGACTATCTTCATCGCAGCACAACTGGTTTGAACCACATCATTGTTGAAGAGAACCATGTCCATCAAAATTGATCATCGTATAGTCTTGTTGCTGTGTATAATGTTCTCCTGGTTCTGCTAATTTCACTCAGCATCAGTTCATGCAAGTCTCTCCAATCCTCTCTAAAATCCTCCTGTTGGTCATTTCTTACAGAACAATAATATTCCATAACATTCATATACCATAATTTATTCAGCCATTCTCCAATTGATGGGCATCTTTTCATTTTCCAGTTTCTTGCCACTACAAAAAGGGCTGCCACAAACATTTTTGCACATGTGGGTCCCTTTCCCTCCTTTAAAATCTCTTTGGGATATAGGCCCAGTAGAAACACTGCTGGGTCAAAGGGTATGCACTGTTTGATAACTCTTTGAGCATAGCTCCAAATTGCTCTCCAGAATGGTTGGATCCGTTCACAGTTCCGCCAACAAAGTATCAGTGTCCCAGTTTTCCCACATCCCCTCCAACAGCTATCATCATTTCCTGTCATTTTAGCCAATCTGACAGGTGTGTAGTGGTATCTCAGAGTTGTCTTAATTTGCATTTCTCTGATCAATAGTGACTTGGAGCACCTTTTCATGTGACCGGAAATAGTTTCAATTTCTTCGTCTGAAAATTGTCTGTTCATATCTTTTGACCATTTGTCAATTGGAGAATGGCTTGAATTCTTATATATTTGAGTCAATTCTCTATATATTTTAGAAATGAGGCCTTTATCAGAACCTTTGGATGTAAAAATATTTTCCCAGTTTACTGCTACCCTTCTAATCTTGTCTGCATTCATTTTGTTTGTACAAAAACTTTTCAACTTGATATAGTCAAACTTATCTAGAAAATAAATAGTTTTCATCAAAATTGGTATGCACAATTTTATAACCTTTTGAGCATAGTTTATATCTTTTGATTATTTTTTAATCAGGGCATGGATCTTATTTTTTTATAAATTTGACTCAGTTCCCAGTATGTTAGAGAAATGAGGCCTTATCAGAGAAACTTTTTTCAAAATTCTTTTTATAATTACTATTGTTAATAGTTATTGACTATTTTCTCTCTCCTTTCATAGGGATTTCATTCTAAAAGAGAATGTGTGCATAGACTAAAGTAAAGGAGCTAATAAAGGAGGGAAGTGGCAAAAGCAAAGTGGTTGTAAGAGTGGAGTCAACGACAAAACTGGAAGGAATAGGGTCAAAGGAACAGATGGGATGGTTAATGAAAGTTTGAACAAAGAAAAGAGACTTTGGGAAAAAGGGGAAGAAGAGAGAGAAAGAGAGAAAGAGAGAGAGAGAGAGGGAGAGAGAGAGAGAGGGAGAGAGAGAGACAGAGAGAGAGGGAAAGAGAGAGAGGGAGAGAGAGAGAGAAGATTTATCTTATCTTTGAAATTATAGGGAAAAGGAAAGAATATGTGAGTACACTAAGTTTAGTAGATTCAAATACCTTAATGGTAGACTAATAATCAATTTATTTGTTTATCTAGTTAGTTATTTTTAACAGATTGTGGCCAATATCATAGCTTTTTAAAGTAGATTATATGATTCATTGGAATGGTTAAATGACTGAACCTTTTAGGCTTTAACAGGTCTATATCATCTTGAACTGTAATGGGATAGGGTCTCTAATGGATTGCTACAAGGATCCACCCTTGATCTCATGCTCTATCAAGTCAAGTTGAACCAATAAGTACTTATTAAATATCTGTTCTCTACAGGTACCTTGCTAAGTGTGGTGTATGCAAAGGCAAAAGCTCATGAAGGTAACAGACTGATAGCACAAATAACAGATAAACCACTATGTGCAAACAAAATACTGAAAAAATAAGTTTAGACAATCTTAAAGAGAATGCTGTAGCAATAAGGGGATATGTGAAAAACCTTCTTGTGAAGGATACAATTTAAAAGTCAGGGAATCCAGGAGATAGAGGATGAATTGAGAGAAAATTCTAGTCATGAAGCAAAATCAGTAAAAATGCTCATGGTTGGGAGTTGAGTAACCTGTGTGGGGAATAGCAAGAAGGCCATTGTCACTGGATTGTGAAATGGATTATGATATAATAAGCTGGGAAATGTAGGAATGGGACATGCTATAAAGGGCCTTAAAGCCAAGGGATTTTTATTTGATCCTAGAGGTAATATAGAGTCACTAGAATTTATTGAATGGGGACAATATTCAATAACTGACTTTTGTGTCCTCAGACAAAAGAAGGGGAAAAATGAGAGATATAAAATTCAAAGAACTTCATGGCAGATTGATTATGAGGGATGAGAGAGTAAGAAGTTGAGGATGACATCTGACATATCTGGATGACAGATAATGGGGGAATAAGAAGCCATAAAGTAAACTATAGTGTTAGCCATAGAAAAAGACAAATACTAAGGAGACAGAAATAAAGAATGTTAGAAAAAAATATATTTAAAAAAGAATGTTAGAGATGGCTTGGAATTCTGTGTATAATGTTGGTGTGATGTGTTTCCATAGCTAGACTATTGATGTGTAAAGTCACTAACTATCTCAGCATTAGCCAATCTGAAATTAAAACTTGGATAAGATAAAATGTCTTTTCCCCAAGTCATACAGGAGGCAGGCAGCTTTTGTTTCTCTTCCTCCAGGTTGTTCTTAAAAAACATATATTTGAATATATGCATATATTTGAATTCCTAATCCTATCTTCTGTCTTTCATTTCTTTGGTTAGGATTGCACTGTGGATTAAAGTTTTTTCTATTCTGCTATTTCTGCTATGCAAGCTGTCCACACTGTGTTCTCATAATTCTATTTTAAACCATTACTGATGATAATGCTGTGGTTCCATGTTTTCTCAAGAAGTCATGGGATTGTTTATCTCATCAGGTATTGTTTTGTTTTCTTTTGTCTTATAAAAGATATTCTGGATGATGTCTCCATTGGTTTCTCTACCTGTGTTCAAGTCTTTTAATTGAGTTTTCTTTTTCCTGAGAGATTTGGTGATTCTGGTCTTCTACCCCTCCATTTATCCCCTTGTGCTCATTTTCTGATTACTCCTAGGATGTCTGTTATCTCCAGGGTTGAACTATCTCAGCCTTCTACCATGCTGGGCAATACACATCTCACTGTTTTCACTCTGCTCTAAGTGACTTCTGGCTCCAGGGCCTTGGTGGTCCCTTTCCCTTGGGCTTAATGGAGTGCCATATTCACTGGTGTCATGTGACCCAGAGATGTCTGCATTTTGACTTACTGATTAGCTTTGATAAATTCCTTTTTCTTCTTCTTTCTTTTGTATTCTTTGTTCTAATAAATAGCTGCCTGAGTTGAAAGGAATCCATACCAATTTGACAAATGATACCAATTTAAAAATAAAATAAAATGAAAAAAAAAGAATCTTTTCCCCCAAAAAAAACTGAATCGCATGCTATCATCTCCAAAGGTTATAATATTCTTTACCAAAAGGAACTCTCCCATAATTTCTCCACAGTTACAGAAAAAAAATCAGTAATAAGAGGAGAAACCACAGTATATTTTCTAAAATACTTGACTCTGATCTCCTCTAACAATTACAATAGGAATAGCTTATATTATTGGGGTTTTTTTACACTGCTTTTTGTTTCACTGTTAAAAAAAAAACTAATATGATAAGAAGATGGCAATGACTCAGGACTCAGAAAACTTTTATAGGAATCCTTATTCCCCTACTCATTACCATGGGCAAATCACTTAATCTCATAGAAAGTTTCATAGGAAAAATAAATAGTAGAGTTGGACTAAATGACTTCTAAGACCTCTTTTCATTCTTTATATGAGAGAGTAAGTAATACAACCAGGACCTGAACTCATATCCCTCAATTCTAAATCCAGTACTCTGTCAGAATCTGTCAATGAATAAAGCATGGTCACAAAAGTGATGGATAGATCTATTATTGGCATATACTGCCAGTGATAGAGAACCCAAAATAGAATAAAAAATATGCATAACAACACTGTGGTAGAAACCAAACCAAATTGAACATAAAATGAGTTTCTAGTTAGTAGAGAAATAACTATACATATTGTGATATATGACTACTATGAACTATTGCTGTTAACAGAAATAAGGAATACAAGGAATTCAGAGAAATATGGAAAAGTTTGCATAAAGTGATTCAAAGTGAAGAAATCAGAACCCAGAAAAAAGTTTATATTTACTACAACAACCTAGTGGACAAAAATGATGATGATTGACAATGACGATGATGATGTGTTGATTGACAAAGTGCTTTACAAATACCTTTTTTAATCTTTATAATAATAACCTTAGTAGGTATATACTATTATCTTAATATTATGGGAACTGAGTTTAAGTGATTTGGCCAGGTTCACAAACTATTAAGTGTTTGAAACTAGATTTAAATGTAGATCTTCCTGGCTCCAGGTCAAATACATATTATCCATTACCAAGCTAGTAATCAGATTCTCATAGTCTTTCTAGGGTGGGGGTCCTAGAGTCCTAGAGAACTATTAATGAAACACTCCTCCTTCCCTTTAATAGAATAGCACTGTTTTATATATGGAGTATAGTATATGCTGTCAAAAACTGTCACTGCTTTTGGTGCTTTTGATTAGAATATTAAAAGAGGATTGAAAATCTAACTGGGATTGGTGAATTTTTAAAACATATTTTGGCAATTGTATTTCAACATAATTGTATTTGGAATTTTGTTTTATCCATCTTTTTAAAACATTATCTATGAAGGGGGCCATAAGCTTCACTAGTATATAAAGATTATGGTATAAGCAGGAAAGAAAATAAGCATTTATATAGCACCTACTATGTATCAGACACTGTGGGAAGTGCTTTTTATAATCTCACAAGTACTCTGTAAGGAAAGTGCTATTACTATGCCAACTTTAAGTTGAGGAAACTTAGGCAAAAATAATGATCTGCCTAAGGTCACAAACTAGTAGTATCTGATTCTAGATTTGAACTCAGATCTTCCTGAAACAAGGCCCGCCACTATATCTTCTATGCCACCAGCTGCTTCCATAAAATAATTTTCATATTATGATTTTGCCATATATTTAAAAGGAATAACAAATTGTGCATAGTAGATTTGGAGTTTCATCTTTTTTATTCTATTCTATTCTATATACATATATAATATATAATGTTATAGAAATGCTTATTTTTTCCACAAATTAAAAAATGCTTAATTTCAGTCTAAAGGATTAATTTCACATTGTTCCATCATTTATTGCATATAATTTTAATTGAATTAAAACATAAATAACAAAAATAAGTAATAGATCATGAATTCCTGGGTTAGATGTTTTTATTTATTACAAGGAAGGGTTTGATGTAGTTGCATGTTGAGTTAATGAGAAATGAATGTTATTTTTATATCACTGTGGCAATATCTACAGGCACAAGAGATGATCTCAGAATCCACCCACCCCCACTCCAAACTGTTCAAGAGCAAAGGTTTTCCTACCCAGACAACTTCATTAGAGAAAATGGCCACCTTGGTGAAAAAGCCTCAAGTTTTAGAAGAAACTTTGTGTGTTTTAAACAACATTAGTAATGAGGGCACTAGAGTAGAGATGCCAAAAGCCAGAAGAAAAAAGCAATTGAGGTCAAATAGAAATGTTGACTAGGTGGGATGGCCTTGATATCAAACTCTCATTGCAAGAAAAGCTACTCCCTGGCTTGCCATAGGAGCTGATGGAGAAGGAAAAAAAGAATTCAGTCTGATGAGGTTAATGTACAACTGCAGGCAGTTCTGAAGACAGAAGCTTCTGGGAAGTAGCTGATTTAAGAGCTGGGATTTCTTTAATCCACTTTTCATCAATGTGCATTTGTTCTGGATGGCTAAGAGGATATTCAAACCCCCAAACCATAATTTAAACAAATAAAAACCTCTCCAAAGGACTAGTGCTTTCACAAAAGTTTGGAACTTCAAAATAGCTCTTTTCTTCTCCTCCTCCTTCCCCCCCCCAAAAAAAAACAAATACTATACATGCAAGAACCCCAGTTGGCAATACTTTATTTTAAGCTCAATCCATCAGTAATTCTGGGAATTAATAATGTATTGATATCATGTGCTAGTAGTAGCATAAAATTATCTATAAATGTTTAATAAATATTCTGTAATGCTTTGGGAACACATGTTATAAATGATAAATAAATAACAGCACATTTCTTATGAAATATTTATCTACATCGTGGTTATTGTTATGCTATAACTGTTTGAGAAGCCATTACTAACAAAGCAAATGGAGTTATCAGAGTTATAGATATGTTTAGTAGGCCATTTATAATAAAATGTGTAACATTTAAAAGAAAGACATGGAAAGCAGTTGTTGACAAATTATAACTGTCTAACACACCATTCACACTAAGCTGTACTCAGATGTAAATGATGTGCAACCACTTAATAAACTTTCCTATTGAAATGTATGGTCTGGTTGGTGCTAACACATTGTAAATTATTGGTAAGTTACTTATGTATTAATCAGCACTATCAGTAACATTGCCAGAACATTAACTCTTCAAACCTGTCCAAGGAAAATCTTGGAAAATGTTTATGTTGGTTTTAGTGAGCTATTTGGCTCATGTGCTCTAATGGTCAACTTCAGAGGAACCTTTGCAAATAGATCATGTAGGAAATTTCCTGTCCATTGTAATATGGTTTGCTGCACAAACAGCTCTCAAATCCCTGTCATTGTCTGAAATCCCACCATTAGAAACATCCCTTTGGGTTATTAGGCTCTATACATTAGGCTCCTAAAGAAGTATATATTACTTGAAAAGGGTAACACATGAATACTTGGGCAATCTAACTCATTTGCAAATATTAGTTGATGAGATTACATAACTATTGTCTGATAAAAACAAAGGGAAATATTTTCTCTATAGATTAATACCATGAATTACATTAAACAAAGATTATTCCAAACCTTCAAAAAAAGAAAAACCTAGTATAATGGAATATTCTGCCAAAAGTCACTCAAGTTAAAAAAAAATCAACATCTGTCCAATTAAGTCTACATATCACCTAGAAATGCATAGCTCCACTGTTGGTTCTGTCTGTATTGATTTTTTTTTCCTTTCATATCTTCTTGGATAAAGAAATATTGGAGACTGGATGACCTAAGTGGTAAATTTGTGAGCTTCAGCATGAGCTTCCACAGTTGTGGGAATCAGAGTCCATACCAAAGTTTATACCCAGCAATCTAGTTCAGCAATAGATTGATCCCATCAAGACTCTGGGTACTACAAGAAAGGGAGAAACTGTCTATCAGCTAATTTGCATTTGGAAATAAATTTGCAACACTTTATTTGAATTTGATTCCATTCTCCCTAAGGTACAAATGTGGTAAGGGAAATTATGCCCTTAGTTGTAGGCAGAAATGTTGATATTTCTTTTCTTACTTTAATCTTCTCATTAAATATACCTTTGTAAAAACTAATTGGCATTAGCTGGTTTAATGATACTGGGTCCCTAATTACTAGCAATTGCTGTTTTTATTTAATGTTTTTTCTTTCCCAGTCACATGTAAATGATTTTTTTTAACTTTTGTTTTTTTAAAACTTTGAGTTTTACCCTTTCTCTCTCCTTAAGAAAGCACATACAAAGCTATACAAAAATTTCCATAAATGTCATGTTGCAAAAGAAAACATAGATTTTTCTTCCCTCCCCCCAAAATTTTAAAAAAACCCTTAAGAAAAACAAAGCAAAAAATATGCTTCAATCTATATTTAGAGACAATCAATTCTTTTTTGGGGTATGGATAGCATTTTTCATTTTAAGTCCTTTAAAGTAGTCTTGGATCATTGTATTGCTAAGAATATCAAAGTCATTCACAGTTGATCATCCCACAACATTGCTGTTGCTTTGCACACAGTACATTTCATTTTGCATAAGCTCATGGAAGACTTCTGAGGTTTTTCTAAGAGCATCATGCTCATCATTTCTTATAGAACAATAATATTCCATCACAATGATAGTCTATCACATACCACAACTTATTCAATTATTCCCAATTAATGGGCATCCCCTGAATTTCCAATTCTATGGCCTGAGAAAAGAGTCTCTAGAAATATTTTTGTACATATAGATCCTTTTCCTTTCTTTTTAAAAAAATATTTTTGTATACATGTTTAATAGTGGTGTTTTTAAATAAAGAGGTTCATAACTTTATAACCCTTTAAGCAGAGTTCCAAATTTTTCTACAGAATGGTTGAATCATTTCACAATTCCACCAACAATGCATTGTCTCATTTTTTTTTACATTTCTTCCAACATTTGTCATTTTCCTTCCCTAACTCATTAATCAATCTAATAGGTATGAGACAGGATGTCAGAATTGTTTTAATTCTCATTTTTCCAATCAATAATGAATTAGAATATTTCTTTTATATGCCTATAATTGTTTTATCAGTTCATCTAAAAACTTCATATTTTTTTATCATTTATCAATTAGGGAATGACTCAATTTCCTATGCGTTTGAGAAATGAGGCCTTTATCAAAGAAACATACTTCAAAAATCTTTTCACAATTACAATTGCTAGTTGTATTCCTCTCTCCCCCCATTTATTTTGCTTGCTCTTTTTTTATCCTGCCCCTCCTCAAAAGTGTTTTGCTTCTGATAACCCCCTTCCCTAATATGTCCTTTTTTTCTGTCACCCTCCCCTCTTCTCCTATCTCCTTAACCTTCTACTTTTCTGCAGGGTAAGATGTATTTCTGTATTCATATGAGCTATTTCCTCTTTTAGCCAATTCTGATTGGAATACGGTTCACTCATTCACATCATCTCCCCCTCTTTCCTTCCACTGTAAAAGCTTTTTCTTGTATCTTTTGTGGCAGATAATTTACACCATTCCACCTCTCCTTTTTTCTTTCTGCTAGTAGATTCCTTTTCCACACCCTAACTCTATTTTTAAGATATTATCCCTTCATATTCAATTCCTATATGTCCTTTGTCTATATATATATATATATATATATGCCTTCTAATTCCCCTACTAATGAGAAAATTCTTATATGTTACATTCCTCTCATATAGGAATATAAACAGATTAACCTTATTGAGTCACTTATGGTTTCCCTTTCCTTTTCCCTTATGCTTTTCCGAAGACCTGTATTTGAAAGTCAAATTTTCTATTCCTCTCTGGTCTTTTTATCAAGAACACTTGGAAGTCCTCTATTTCATTGAATATCTAACTTTTCACCTGAAGGATTACACTCAGTTTTGCTGCATAAATGGTTCTGGTTTGTAATCCTAACTCCATTGCTCTCCAGAATGTCATATTCCAAATTCTTTGATCCTTCAAGGTAGAAGCTGCTAAATCTTGTGTTATCCTCACTATGGCTCTATTTACTTGAATTATTTCTTTTTGCATGCTTCTAAACTTATTGAGTATAGAAGTGATGAGGTAAGGCCTGTATTTTAAAACAACTTTGACAGCTAATAGGAGAATGAATGAATTGGAATGGATAAAACTTGAGGCAGGTCATTACAATAGCTCAGGTATGAAGTGATGAGGACCTGAATCAGGGTGGAGGTAGTGTCAGAGTGGGGGGAATAGGGTGCACGTTCTGAGAAATGTGAAGGTTAAATCCACAAGACTTGTAAACAGAGTGAATGTGGGAAGTGAGAGTGGGGAGTCAAGGATAATATTTATAAATAAAAAGGCAAAAATATCTCTATTTGTAAATGATATGATATAATTATAGATTTAATGAAAATGTTAATTGAAAAAATTAATAACTTTATTAAAGTAGTGGGTTATGGAATAAACCTACAAAATTATAAGCCTTCATGTATATTACTAACAACACTCAGAAGGAAAAAAATTAAAAAGGAAATTCCATACAAAATAAAAACAAAATGTATAAAATTTCTGGGAATTATCCTTTTAAGATGTACTTAACACTCACCTGAATACAACTTTAAAACACTTTTTAATATAGGGAGATAAATAATTAAAGACACATAGCTCTTCATGACTGGGTCAAATAAACATGAAATTCAAAGATATATTTAAATTTATTTATAGATTTAGTGTAATAGTAATCAATTTATCATAGAGTTTCTTTATAGAATGAGACAAAATAAATAGCAAAATTAATTTTGGTGATCTAAGACCAAGAATTCCTAGGAAAATAGCAAAATACAAGTAGAAAGGAAAAGAATCAAGAATTATCAGATCTCAAATTATATTGAGAAACATTAGCTTTTAAAAATCTCTGGCACCGTTGATTTATGAAAGATTAGATAAACAAGACCCAGAAGCAATGAAACACTAGAAACTAGATTTTATCAAAACAGAATCTAAATTACAGAGTAATGATTACTAATTTAGTAAAAATTATTTGAGACAACTAACAAGAAGTTTGGCATGAGATAGTTTTTTTTTTAAATTTATTTATTTTGGCAAGACAATTGGGGTTAAATTACTTGCCCAGGGTTACATAGCCACTAAATATTAAGTATCTGAGGCTGTATTTGAATTCAGTTCCTTATGACTTCAGGACTGGTGCTCTATCTATTATGCCATCTAACTGCCCTGTCATAAGATATTTTAAAGCCATCATATCTTATGGCATATAAAACACTGAATGCCATATGTAAATATAATCTAAATAAATACAAATGATCAAAATATTGTAAAAGAAATAGAGGAGAATGCAAAGAAATATCTTTTACAAATATGGTCAAAAGAGAAATTCAGTCAAACAATGAATAAGTGTAATTACAACAAATAAAATAAAAATGATATTAACTATGATTAAAGAGTTTTTGTGCAAACAAGCTATTGCAGCTAGAATGAAAAGAAATCTAAAACCTAAAGGGAGTGGAATAGATGATAATCTTCATGGAATTATTTTCAACAAAGATTTTATTCCTGAGATATATGTGGTATTGATTATATATATATATGTATGTACATATATGTGTGTGTGTATAAAGTATATATAATATTTATATGTATGTATTTTTATATATAATACACATACATATACAAACCTATACATGTACATGATAAGTTGTCAAAAGAGATAAACAGGCAAGTTTCGAAAAAAAAAAGCATGCAATCAAAAGCCAAATGAAATATGCTCCAAATCACTAATGACACCAGGAATACAAAGTTTAAAATTCTAGGGGTTTCCCCCATTTTATATATGTATTAAAATGACCAAAAACTAAATGGAAAAATACATAAATAGTAATTGTTAGAGAGGCTGTGAAAAGACTCAATTGTAGTGTTAGTAGAGCTGTGAACTGGTCCAATAATTTTGAAAAGCAATTTAGAAATACACTTGAAAAGCCACTAAAGATTACCTTTCCTATAAACCAGCAATAGTATTATTAGACATATTCCCTAGGAGGTCAAAGGCATAAGGAAAGGCTTATGTGGGAAAACATTAATGGCAGTACTTCTAGCAGCAAAGAATTGAAAGCATAGAGGTTGTTTATTGGTTGAGGAATAACTGAATAAATTGTAATATTTGAATGCAGTGGAATACAATTTATCCATAAGAATGATTCAGAGAAAGTTAGGAAGGCATGTATAAACTAGGAATGTAGTAAACAGAAACAACACAATAATTTACAGAATAAATGTAATAATGTAAAGGGAAATGATATTGAAAGTCATTATAAATCTGATCAAAGCAATGTCCAATCCTAATGTCAGAGGAGTGGCTTTGTAAGTCCTCCCTCCTCTCAGAAAAAAAGATGGGCTATGGGTGAGAGCTGAGGCATATGCTATAAGATATGACTAATATATTAATTTTCTTTGTGTACCTAGACTTGTTTGTTTTTGTTTTTGTTTTTTTGCATAGAAGGGTTTTATTACAATGGAGAGGATATTGAAAAGAAATAGCAAAAATTTTAAAGCATCAATAAGATGTATATACACACACACATATTTATTTATTTGCATACATACACATACATATACATACATATATAACTGAGGCAATTGGGGCCAGGGTCACACAGCTAGGGAATGTTAAATGTCTCAGGCTAGATTTGAACTCAGGTCCTCCTGACTTCAGGGCTGGTGCTCTATCCACTGCACCACCGAGCTGTCCCAAGATGTATATTTTAAAAGAGAGCAATATAATAGAAAACAAAAAGAAACTTGCAGGACTGAAGAGAAATTTTTAAAAATCTATAGGAAACAATAAGTAAACAATCTATAAATCTCTAAAAAGTTTAGAAGGATAACTACAGTTTTACTTGTTGGTTGCAGGATATTTTTACTTTCATTTGAATGTTTTCACATGTCATTGTTTCCCTAACAATTCTGACCCAACTATCTGCCCCTGACCAAAGTACTGTAGTGAAATCCAAGAAAATCTAACTAGTAGCATGCAGTTTAGGAGATATGCTAAGCCTGTTGGAGGAGTATTAAATCTAGCTTAGATCCAAAATTTACAGGACCTGGAACAAGGTGTGCAATTGAACACCACGTCCATGATAGTGTTAGCTTCCAAGGGGATGGTGAATGATAATTCTTTTAACTCAGTTTTTTTATATAGCTTAAAATACTGTGGTTAATACTGCTAATTTCCCCAATCATATCCTTATTTTGATGATTTTAATCCAAATATCTAAACTCACAATTTAGCAAGGAATGGCTCATGTGTCTGAATTGGACGGTTGGTTCTACATTGCCTTACCGAGGAAGGTCTTTAACTGTGACTTGGGGTATCCCAGAAGAGGCTCAATAAATAATCTCTATCTCTTTAGGCTGATTTTCTTTCTCTAGGGCCAAGTTAACTATGCCTTGAGATTTGCAAGTAGTTAAGCATCTTCGGCTTATGTGCCTTTTGGGAACAATCACTGGCAAATAGAAGTTTCTGAAGGACTATCTCAAGGACATCTGCCAATGTTACAAGGTAAGAAGGTGGACATTCCCTAGAGGTCAGACAGGATTCCATCAACATTAATATGGCTGATTCCACAAAACTTTAGATTTTCTATTATACCCAGAAATCAAAACACTACCATCATTTGACATTTGTGTGGAAAAAAAAAAGATTCGGGAGAGCTTGCTTTATTTATTCTTTTATTAATTCATTCAGTTAGAAAAATAAAATGAGGTAAATCTAAGATGCATATTGGATTATTGCCCCCATTCTTATTCAAGCTGGCAAAAATTGTTTGGAATGACTAGAAAGTCTGAGCCCTTTTTCTGTTGTTAATTAAAAAAATAAAATCTTATATTCCCCATGTCTCCTGTTTTATATTATGAAGTGATGAAGAATTAGAAAATTGTTAGATAGCAGGTGACAAATTGCAATCTGATGGGCCAACATGAACCTATAAAAATGTTATCAAGATGATATTAAAGAGTCTATTCCTTAGTTATCATTCAGGCAGGAAATTGGAGCTATTCTTGCTGGGATATCTCACACTTGGATATTTTTCATTTAGATAATGCTATTTAAAGCATAACTAGATTACTAATAATTTCTCTTTCATAGAAGGACTTTGCCATTTTTTGTCTATTCACCATCATGCTTAAAACCATGCCTGGCCCACAAAAGGTGCCTCATAAATGTTTATTATCAGTGAAGATCTATTAAAGTTTTGTATACCTTAGTATGAAGAGTTTAGAAGTTTAAAATTTTACTTCTTCCACAGTCCTTTGCATGCCAATCTGGACTAATGATATAAATCTATAAGAAATTCTGGGATGTGTGTGTGTGTGTGTGTGTGTGTGTGTGTGTGTGTG
>JAJPUD010004601.1:0-49489 GCA_023553655.1 Myrmecobius fasciatus | reverse complement strand
TGTGTGTGTGTGTGTGTGTGTGTGTGTGTGTGTGTGTGATGCAGAGAGAGAGAGAGAGAGAGAGAGAGAGAGACCGACAGAGAGACAAAGACAGAGACAGAGAGAGAGACAGAGACAGACGGACAGACAGACAGAGAAAGAGAGAAGAGGGAGCAAGAGAAACAGAAAAAGAGAGAGAAACAGAGACAGAGACAGACAGAAAGACAGAGAAAGAAAGAGACACACACAGAGAGACAGAGACAGAGAGAGAAAAGAGAGGGGGGAGAAAGAGACACGCACAGAGAGACAGACAAAGACAGAGAGACAGACAGAAAGAGAGAGAGGAGGGAGAGGGAGAGAGAGAAAAAGAGAGACAAACACAGAGAGAGACATAGAGAGAAACAGAGACACAGAGACAGACAGAAAGACAGAGAGAGAGAGAGGCAGAGACAGAGAGAGAGGCAGAGACAGAGAAAAGAGAGGGGGAGAGAGAGACACACACACAGAGAGAAAGAGAGAGAAAAAAAGAGACAGAGAGAGAAGAGAGAAAGAGACAGAGAGAGACACTCAGAGAGAGAGAAAGGGAGAGAAATAGAGTGAAGGCCAGAGATAGAGATACCTACATTTTTCTATCTATCTAATCATCTATTTGACACATAGCTGGAACATTTTGGAGTCAACACAATCATCAGTCTTTCCCCCTGAGAAAATTGAAAGATTCTTCTTAAACCAATAGTTATTTTCACCAAATTAAGGAAAGGGCCAAATAGGAACATGTGCCAACATACTTGGGCACACCTAGCCAATTTTCTTTGGACGTCAGTGATCTGTTTATTTCTATGTCGGATTATCTATCATCTATCCATTTATAGTAAAATAATAAATAGATTATCTGTGTGGTTCCAATAAGCTACCAGGATTGCAAAGATAGGTTACAGGAGATCAACAAACATAAGAAAGCCTTTGAAGAATTGAAAAGATAGGACCTTTGTAGTATAAAATGGGGATTCTCACTTATAAATTCATGTTCTCTCACTCTGTGGGTGTCTCTTTGTCTGTCTCTGTGTCTGTCTCTGTCTGACTATCTGTCTGTCCCTCCTTGTCAGAGTCCTTAGTTGAAGTATTCCCATAAAGCTATCTAAGCCTATAGTTTTTCTCTGGAGATGCAGTCAGATGGAGATAAGTTAGGCTTAAAGGCTAGGCATTATATAGACCAGCAATCACTAAGAGAATGACTTCAATGAACTGCTGAGTAGTTGAGTTTGGCTTTTAAAATCTTCTCTAGCAATTATCTTGTATTTATAAGAACTCAAGCCACTCTTCAATAGATAAATGGTCAAGGGATATGAACAGACAATTTTCAGATGGTAAAATTAAAACCATCTCTAGTCATATGAAAAGGTGCTCCAAATCACTATTGATCAGAGAAATGCAAACTCTGAGATACCACTATACACCTGTCAGATTGGCTAAAATGACAGGAAAAGATAATGATGAATGTTGGAGGGGATGTGGGAAAACTGGGATACTCATGCATTTTTGGTGGAACTGTGAACGGATCCAACCATTCTGGAGAGCAATTTGGAGCTATGCTCAAAAAGTTATCAAACTGTGCATACCCTTTGACCCAGCAGTGTTTCTATTGGGCCTATATCCCAAAGAGATCTTAGAGGAGGGAAAGGGACCCACATGTGCAAGAATGTTTGTGGCAGCCCTTTTTGAGTGGCTGGAAACTAGAAACTGAAGGGATGCCCATCAATTGGAGAGTGGCTGAATAAATTATGGTATATGAATGTTATGGAATATTATTGCTCTGTAAGAAACGACCAGCAGATCGATTTCAGAGAGGCCTGGAGAGACTTGCATGAACTGATGCTGAGTGAAACGAGCAGAACCAGGAGATCATTATACACGGCAACAACAGTATTACATGATGATCAATTCTGATGGACATGGCTCTCTGCAACAAAGAATTGTCTCAAACCAGTTCTAATTGTTCAGTGAAGAAAGCCATATACACCCAGAGAGAGGGATGTGAAATGTGGACCACAGCATAACATTTTCATGCTCTCTATTGATGTTTACTTGCATTAGGTTTCCTTTCTCAGATATTTTTTGTTCATGTAGATACGATTGTTCTTGCACAGCAAGATAACTGTGGAAATATGTATACATATATTTGACTTGTCAAGTATTTTAATATAATTAACATGTAGTGGACTTCCTGCCATCTAGGGGAGGGAAGGGGACTGGGGGTAAAATTTGTAATGGAAAGCTTTGTAAAGATCAATGTTGAGGAGCTACCCATACATACGTTATGCAAATAAAAAGCTTTAATAAAAAAAGTCTTCTCTAGCTTTAAACATTTGTAGATCTGACCAAGGCCTGTGACACTGTCAGTCATGATGACTTAAGGAAAATTATGTCAAAATCTGGTTGTCCAGAGAAGTTCATCTGTATTGTACATTAATTTCATGATGACATACTTGTCTGGATTCTGGACAAGGATAATGCTCCTGAGCTTTCCCAGTCACCAATGGAACAAAACAAGGCTGTATGCTTGCTCCCGTGCTTTTTAGCATGATGTTTCAGCCATGTTTGTCAAACACCTTCAAGGGGGACAAACATGGAATCAAATTCAGCCATTGCACTGGTGGTAAATTCTTCGACTTGGAAAGGCTCCAAGCCAAAACTAAAGTTGAGGGAGTGTTGGTGCAGGATTTTTGTTTGCAGATAATTGTACAAAGTATAGATCGATTCTCTGCTACTTGTGCTAATTTTGAACTAACAATTCATACCAAGAAAACACAAGTGTTTTCATCAGTCAGCACCACACTATCCATTTGTGGAATCAGCATTTACAGCAAATGGAGAAGTTTTGTGTACACTGGATAATTTCACTTATCTTGACAGTATACTTTCCAGGAATGTACACACTGATAATAAGATTGACACATGTATTGGCAGATCTAACTCAGGATTAGGAGGCTCCAAAGAAAGTGTGGGGGAGGAGATGTATAAAATGGACCACTAAACTGAAGGTCTGCAGAGATGGTGTGCTGATCTCATGGTTGTATGCCTGTGAAATTTGGACAATGTTCTATGCCAGGAAAATGAATCACTTAAACAACAAGACAATACGATGATCAATTCTGAAGGACATGGCTCTCTTCAACAATAAAATGTTTCAAAACATTTCCAATTGTTCGGTGAAGAAAGCCATATACACCCAGAGAGAGGGATGTGAAATGTGGACCACAACATAACATTTTCATGCTCTCTATTGATGTTTGCTTGCATTAGGTTTCCTTTCTCAGATATTTTTTGTTCATGTAGATACGATTGTTCTTGCACAGCAAGATAAGTGTGGAAATATGTATACATATATTTGACTTGTCAAGTATTTTAATATAATTAACATGTAGTGGATATCCTGCCATCTAGGAGAGGGGTGGGGAGTAGGGAGGAAAAATTTGTAATAGAAAGCTTTGTAAGGGTCAATGCTGAAGAATTACCCATACATATGTTATGCGAATAAAAAGCTTTAATAAAGAAAAAAAAAGAAAATGAATCCCTTACATTTAAATTATCTTAGGAAGATTCTGAAGATCACCTGGTAGGATAAAGTACCAGACACTGAGGTCCTTTCTGGAACTAAACTGCCAAGCATCCAAACTCTATTGCAGAGAACACAACTCCATTGGGCTGGCCACATTGTTTAAATATGAAATGTAAGCTTGCCAAAAAGATATTTTCTGGAGAGCTTATTCAGGGCAAGAGCTCACAAGGTGGTCAGAAAAAGTGATACAAGAACACTCTCAAGGTATTGGTTGTATGACAGGGAAGACACTGTCACAGGACTGCCCAGCACCGCGTGCCTCCTCAGAGAAGGTGCTGTGCTCTATATGCAAAGCAGAATTGAATTAACTCAGAAGAAAAGTGAGATGCACAAAGTTAGATAATCTATCCCAGAAGTTCACAGGGACTATTTCTGCTCTACCGTGACAGAGCATTGCAAGTTCATATTATTCTGGTCAGCCACAGTTGAACACACTAACTTGTCTAAATAGTGATGTTATTTTGGTCCTCTTTGAGAATAAAGGACAATCACTAATCAAACAGCCATGATTATAGGTATATGAATATACCTATGGATATATAAATATATATGTTTATATACACACATATGTGTATATATTTCCATATATACATACACATATGTATATTTATATCTGCATTTAACTGTAATCTGCTTGGGGGTAAGGAGAAGAAGAAAAGAGGAGAAAAGAATAAATTAAAAAGTGCACAGCAAAGATCAAAAGAAAATATATAATTTTTTATTTGTTTATTTACTTATTTTAATTTTATTTATTAAATACTCTTTCTTGAAATGGAAATTTATTGTTTTATATTTTGAATCTTCTTTTATATTCTGCTGTGAATATAACAATGATTTTTTCCTTTTTATTTTTCCTTTTTTCAATTTTAATTGATTTATTTTAAATTAAATATTTTAAAATATTTAAAATTAAATAAATTTCATTTAAGTTTCAAATAAATCAATACATAAAAAGAATGACCACAGGGAGAGGGGTGGGGACACATAACATTCCTGATTTCTCTTGGCTTATGTGCTTATTTGCACTCTATTCACATATTTGATTCCATACATACCTCCAAGGAATAAAGTTGACTTTATCTTTGGTGAAATAGACAGCTGTGTCTATGGTATGATTTTAGGGATGCAAGGAATGTGCCCCTGATTCTAGAGGCTTTCCCTCTCTTACCTAAAATTCTTCATTTCAGATTTGTCACAAAACCTATAATTCCACCAATTAAGGATTAGAAGGCTAGTAAATTTGAAGGGCTGTCATGTGGAAGAGGGATTAGTCTTGTTCTGCATGGCTTCAGATGGCAGAACTTGGAGCAATGAATGGAAGTTACAGGGAGCCAGATCTTATCTCAATATGAGGAAGGACTTTCTGACAATTAGAACTGTCCAAAAGTGGAATGGACAGCTCTTGATGCCACAGGTGCTGTACACAATGACTACAGCACTATAAATGAAAAAAAAAAATCACCAAACTCTGAGAAAGTGAAAAACACTGGTGGGCCCAGAGAATAAATGACCAAGCATGTCACCCTCCCCAAAACAGAGAGGCAAAGATCTAGTGGGTCAGAATGTTGTATACCCTTTCAGACGGTTCCATCTCTACAGAAGATGGTTTTTCCTATTAATTTTCTTAGTTATAAGGAAAGTAAGGCAGAGTTGAGGGAGAGGAGTTGTTGTTTTTTTCCCCTGGAAATGCTTATGATGTAAAGACAAAAATCATCCATTTTAAAAAATGTTTTTTTTTAATGGAATGAGATACTTTTAGATTGGATTGGAATGGATTTCTTGTTACTGGAAGAGCTCAAGCAGAGGCCGGATGATTACTTGTCTAGAATGATCAATAAATCAGTCAAGCAACAAGCTTTTATTAAGAACCTACTATGTGTCAGTCACTAGTCTTGGCACTGGAGATCCAAATAGGATTAATATAATTCTATTCATAAGAAACTTACCTTGTAAGGAGAATGATGTGTGTGGCATTCTAAATCAAATTAGATGATTCAGAATCAAAGACCTAGAAGTGAAAGAGATCTTAGAAGTCATCTAGACCAGGGCTTCTTAATTTTTGTCCAAAAATATTTTATATGACTCTGGGTATATAAGTATAAACAATAGGTATACAAATCAAACATTTACTGATTAATAAACAATAATTCTAAGATCCTGGATGGGATTGTGAACCACAGAGAAGTTTTATAGATGAAGCAATAGGCTCAAGGAGATTGCATCTTAGCAATGACAAATTGTAGAGAAATGATTTGAACCTAGTTACTGACTCCAGATTCAACATGTTTTCCTTATAGCTCATTGCCTCCTAAGGTTTCTTTCAGGTTCAAGTTTCTACTGCTTCTTAAATATTTGGGACGTTTTTTTTTTGATCAATCACATGACTTTGTTTTATTTGCTAATCATTCATAATATTTTAAATCTGCTTAATCGGTTTGTTTCTCCCCTAACCCCTAGCTGACCTTAGCAACATTTAGGGTAGGACAATTTTGTAAGGAGGGAAAAAAAGGGAAGAAATAATTTTAAGCAATAAGGTCATAGCATAGGCACTGAAGAATGCAGGCAGATATAGGGTATTAAGAAATAATCTGGGAGATGGCATAAAGTAACTTGGACAAGAAGATGGGAGGAGGGCCCAATGGAAAAATTCCTACTTCAACATTTTGCTAAGGACTAGCTCTGAACAGGATTAAAATGATCCAAGACCTATAATTAGAAGATCTTCTAGTCACTTAACAAAGTGGTCAGGGCTAGGCTGATTTTGTATAAAAAGTCATTATTCATATGGGAAATAAGACCCCTCGGTTTAAGCTGTGTTGTTGGGAACTCCTATAGACCTGCCATGATCATGTCAATCAGAGATGATTTGTATCCAAGGTCTTAAAGGAGGTAAAAAAAAAAAAAAACTATTTAATTCAACTATCTATCTCTCAATATGTCTTGATTTTTGGCTACACAGTCAGGCTGTTTTCCTGAGGCCTTTCCAGTGTGTGTCCATATTCACCTTAGAGATCACTTGCTAGTTTAGGGAATAAGGAATCCAGAGACTTTTCCATTGTCCTTTCCAGGGGAAAAGAAGAGAATTTTCTGAAAGATCATGTCAGAACAGCTCTTGCACAATCCTAGATATTCCAGCAATTACTTTAAAGTTAGCTTTAAAGACCCAATCTTTTGCCCTCACACTGGAATTCTAACTTGTGTGCAGTCCCCCCCTGGCATTCTCTTTGGGGGTCACTAGAGAATGTGCTGCACAGATCAGTCATCTCAGCCATTGGCTCTGGGAAATGAAGGGTTTTTTAATCAATAGTGATCTCTGCTGGGTACTAGAGCTCCTAAAGGATAAGCTGTCTACACAGTTATAAAGGAAAAAAATCCTTTGACATGGTACTCACCAGAAAAAGGACAAGACAGTTGATAGAAGGGATAGTGACAAGAGAAACCCATTAGTGCTCCGCAAGTCAAAAAGCTTGGAATTCAGGTGTCAGTGCAGTCTGGGAAAATCACTTCACTGAATTAGTTTTGGTCTCTTCATCTATAAAATGGGAATAATAACACTTGCATGTGCCACCTTACAAAACTGTTGGAATTTTTTTTTAATTAGAGATCACTATGAATTTTCAACTTATTGGAATACATTTGCCTTCCTTGAATCAGTGGGTGCTATTTATAGATCATGAAATTAGAGAATTTTATAGTTGGAAAAGATACCATATAAGTCCCACCTCTTAATTTTTAAAAATTGGAAAAATGGTTTGTTTGGAAATTTAAAAAATGTCCATTAGGTTGTGTGTTTCATAAACTTTTATTGAGCACTAAATATGTGTCTAGCACTGAAGCACTTTGGATACAAAGAAAGACAAAAATTTAACCAGTGTCCTGAGATCTCATTCCAATGAAGGAATTCTACAGTAAATTCTATTTGTAAAAAAGAAAGATGGATCTTCCAATGTTTCTGTCTCTCTTTTATAAGAGAATTTACTTTAAACTGAAATTTCTTATGACTATATGTATTTCTTTATTGATGACTTCATTTTCAGAGGTTGAGGACATGCGTGGTCAACATGAATTTTAACAGGGAACACAGAATGTTCTGGTTTTGTGCTCAAGGGCAAATTTGAATAGGCAGGAGATGGAAATTAGAGGAATCTTGATCATCAATCTCCTCTATGATCCTTTATTTTCATGTAATTTTCTTTTTTTTTTTTTTTTTTGCTTTTTGCTGAGGCAATTGAGGTTAAGTGACTTGCCCAGGGTCACACAGCTAGGGAATGTTCAGTGTCTGAGACCAGATTTGAACTCAGGTCCTCCTGACTTCAGGGCTGGTGCTCTATCCACTGTGCCACCTAGCTGCCCCTTATTTTCATGTAATTTTCATATGAGAAAGAGATCTTAGAAATTGTAGGTCAGTCTTCCTCATTAATTCCCAAAGTTCAGACAATAAATAGCAATTCTGGGACCAGATCCTGGTTCGCCTGATTTCCACAAAGTGTTGAAGGAGCAGGATGGGTAGTGGGGAGAGTGCTAGATTTGTAGGAAGACACAGCTTTGAGGCCTACTTTGAATACTTAAGAAGTCAGGTGACAGAGTGGATAGAATTGGACATGACCTGAGTTCAAATCTTGACATATATTTACTAGTTGTGTGCTCCTGAGCAAATAACTTTGCATCTGTTTGCCTTAGTTGCCTCACATGTAAACTGGAAACAATAATAGCACATAACCTACAGGTTTTTCTGAAGAAAAAAAGTGATATAAAATATTTTGCAAATCCTAAAGCACTTATATCAATGACTTTAGCATTCCCTATTCTATACTCCACATCCAGGGTCCTTAGATTACAGGAACAACATAAACCTCCTTTTTAAGAGATGTTTGTAAACAGAAGAAGGGAGGAAAGAAGGAAACAATATTAAACGCCTACTATGTGCCAAGCACTATGCTAAACTTAAGAAACATTATCCCTTTTGATTCTTACAACAACGCTAGGAGTTTAAGTGCTTATATTTAGCCCCATTTTATAATTGAGAAAACTGAAACAAAGGTTAAATGACTTGGCCAGGATCACATGGCTAGTATTGAACTCAGATTTTTCTGATACTAGACTTAATGCTCTATCCACTGCCTCATAGATCACAGTCATGGATTTATTAAAAGTCAACCTGTTTCCCTTATTTTATTTTATTTTAATTTATTCATTTGCTTTTTGATGAAGCAATTGAGGTTAAGTGACTTTCCCAGGGTCACACAACTAGGGAATGTCCCCTTACTTTAGATGAGGGACCTGAGACCCAGGAAAATTAGGTATTTTCCCCAATGTCACAAGTAGATCCTAATTCATCTGACTGCATGTCTATTCTGGCACTTTTGAGTCTATTTATTGATCAATAATACTCTCAGAACACCTGGCCAGCTAGAATGAGAGTTTGTGTTATTGGACCAGAGATAGAACAGATTCTGTTGATATTCCCTAACCCCCTGGCCCAATCACTGCTGTTTTCAGCTATTTCTTTAATGGGGCCATCCTATTGCTTTACCTGCCTGCTCCTTTACCTTGTCGTCCTGAAATGTCAGGCCATGGCCCGGAGAGGAAATACACTGAACAGCATCTTTTTGTGCTTTCCCATTTATCTGTGGGTGCCCAGGAAGTTCCTCCCCTTGGTGTTTACTCCTAAGCTATGCAATCATTTAAATAGGATATGCCCCAAGTAGTGGAAGAAGCGCAGCAGAGCTTTAATGGGTCTGGGCCATTACTAGGTGGGTTTTTCATTTGGATTCCCTGTGATTGGAATAGCAGATAAGTATCACACACACATAACCACCCTCAGTAAATCTTTTCATGTCTTTGGGCTAAGAGTAAGCTAACTGTATCCTCTCAGAAAGGCAGATAACTGTGTGCCTCTGGAAAATAACCTAATATCAAGGTACCAGCCGTGACTAAAGATTTGGGGAGAAGAAGGGGGAGGGACGCTGTGTTTACAGGAATGAACTTCAAATGTATTTACTTGGAGAGTAAATTGCAGAGGAAGATGCAAAGGGGACTGATTGCATTGGGGCTGAGGCAAGAAAGGTTCTTTGCTCATGTCTTCCTGAGAGAAGTATTGATGGGTATATAAAGCAGCTAATAATTGCAAAGTGATATTAAATTATATAACAATCAAATTAATAAAGCTTACAATACTGAGGGCATTTAGTTTACAAAAATATCCCCAGCATCTGCTTCTATTAAAAATGACAGATGATTAGCAAATCCAAAATTTGGTAGGAATCCTTTAGCTAACAAGGTGGAATTAAAATTTACATCTTGTTCTAACATAATGAAGATAATTAAAAAGAGTGATAAAACCCTTTGATTAACCCTCATCTCCTGTAGCATAGTGTTTTATTATGCAAATTAAACACCCAACATTGTAAACTTAATACTAGCTAAGATACTGATATAAATACATTCTAATTTAAAAATTACCCCCCAAATTTAAAAAAAAACCAAAAAACAAAAAAGCATTTGATTGAAATCTGCTCTGGTGCCCCTTTTTTTGCTGTGGAAATGAAACAAAATGCAGGGCATGTGTCATGCTGAGATAAGTTATGCCTTCAATTGCAGAAGGTTTGAGGTTTGGCCCTGCTTGTCTTCCACATTATCTTCCGAATGGCTTGAGCTTTATTGCTTTAATTACCCTCCCCACCATAATCAAGCAATGTTATGTCAGGAGAAATGATCAAATCCCACAAAACAAATGGCTGAATCATTCTATTTTGGATTCCTTTTTCATTCCCAATCCTGATAGTTTCTTGCACAGTTGAAGGTGTAGTCTAAATTTGCATTTTAAGTTGAGCCTCCCCCCCTGGCAGCCTCCTTGATAAGCAGCAGGGGACAAAGGCCGAACTAAGCTGGTAGGGGAAAACCTCTGGGAAGACTACGAGGGATGTGTAAGATTCTAGGTGCTCTATTTGTCTCTCTGTCCTTGGTCTCTCTGTCTCTTTCTCTCTGTCTCTTTCTCTCTGTGTCTCTCTGTCTCTGATTTTCCATATCTGTGTCTTTCTGTCTCCCTGTCTCTTTTTCTGTCTCTGTCTCTCTACCTGTCTCTGTTTCTGTCTCTCTCTATCTCTCTGTCTCTTTCTCTCTTTGTGTGTCTCTCTGTCTCTGTTTCTGTCTGTCTCTCTATATCTCTCTATCTCTTTCTCTCTCTGTGTGTCTCTCTGTCTCTATCTCTATATCTCTGTTTCTGTCTCTTTTTGTCTCTCTATATCTCTTTCTGTCTCTTTCCCCTGTCTCTCTCTCTGTGTCTCTCTGTCTCTGTTTCTCTCTGTGTCTCTCTCTCTCTATCTTTCTCTGTCTCTGTTGCTCTCTCTGTCTCTGTCTCTTTCTCTCATCTGTCTCTCTTTTTTATACACACACACACACACACACACACACACACACTGCCTTTGTCTCTCTCCTATTGATGACTATTTATTGACATAGCTTAAAACCATAGAAATAGATAAAAAGCTAGTAAGCCAAAAAGAGCTAGATTGTTTCTCAGGTTGAATTTTGCTTTCCTGTGATACTGCGGAAAGATTGCTAGATTTAGTCAGAAATCATTCAGTTATGTCTTACCTTTTGTGACCTCAATAGTGTTTTCTTGGCAGAAATACTGGAGTGGTTTGCCATTTGCTTCTCCAGCTCATTTTACAGATGAGAAAACTGAGGCAAACAGGACTAAGTGACTTGTCCAGAATCACACAACTAGTAATTGTCTGAAGCTCAGGAAGATGAGTCTTTCTGACTCCAGGGGCAACACGCAGTATACTGTACCCCCTAGCTGCCCTGACTTTGAATCCCAGCTCTCCTTCACTTCCTGTAGGAATTTAGGCAAATTATTTAACATCCAAAGGCCTCAGTTTCTTCATATATAAAATAAGTGGTTTGAATTAGCCAACTTTTGAAGTTCCTTCTAGTGATAAATCAACAAGCCTAGAAAATAAAGTGGTTTATGTTGTGTGTTATTTCAGGAACTACCAAGTTAGAATCAGCTTACTCTCAGATGCAAAGTTAGTTTCTGTTCATTCTCCTAACTTCTACCCAGAAATATTTTATGTTGGAACCAAACGAATTGCTTTCAAATACCCCAGCTCTACTATCTGCTACTTTATATCCTTAGAGTCAGTTTTCTCATTTATAAACTAAGAAGCTGAGCTACCCTGGAAAAGTCACAACCCACTTTTACAGTTTTATAATAAAAGGATAATAGATGGAGTGCTGAATCTGGAGTCAGGAAAATCTAAATTTAGATTTGGCCTTAGACTCTTATCAGGCATATAACTTAACATCAGTGAATCTTCCTCAGTTTCTTCATCTGTAAAAAAAAAAAAAGGTATAAAATAGAGATCTCTTCAAGAAAATTAGAGATAAAGCAATATTTTATGCATAAATGGGCATAATAAGAGATAAAAGTGGCAGATATTTAACAGAAGTAGTAAAGATTAAGAGATGGCAAGAATACACAGAAATACAAATCACATCCAACTATGATGGTGTCATTACTAACTTGGAGCCCATACATTCTGAAGAATGAAGTCAAGTAGGCCTTAGAAAGCATTGTTACTGATAAAACTAGTAAAGTTGAAGAACTTCCAGCCAAGCTATTTAAAATCCTAAAATATAATGGTATTAAAGTTCTATACACAATATGTCAGCAAATTTGGGTAACTCAATGGTGGCTATTGGAAAAGATCATTTTAGATCTCCATCTAAAGAACAATACCAAATAATGTTCAGATTACCAACAATTTGTTTTCATTTCATATGCCAGCAAGGTTATGTTTAAGATTCTGCAAGTGAGGGTTCAGCATTATGTGAACTAAGAATTACTAGAATGAAGAGGCAGAGGAATTAGAGACCAAATTGCCAGCACTCACTGAATTATGGAAAAATTCAAGTGAATTATAGGAAAAATTATTTTTCATTGACTTACATTATAGGTAAGTCACAACAAACAGGTGGCAAGTAACTAAAGATATGGGAGTATCAGATCATCTTATTTGTCTCTTGAAGGATCTCACTGTTAGTCAAGAAGCAACAATTAGAATATAACATGGAACAACTGTTTGGTGTAAGACTGGCAAAGGGATATGATAATGCTATATGTCCTTGCCTTATTTATTTAACTTATATGCAGAGTACATCATGTAAAATTCCAGGTTAGATGAATAAAAAGTTTCAGTTAAGACTTCCAGGAGAAATATCAACAATCCCAGATATGCAGATAATATCACTGAGGGCAAAAAGTTAAGAAGAATGAAGAAGTCTCTCCCTGATGATAAAAGAGGAGAGTCTAAAAGATGTCTTGTAGTTTGATATCAAAAATACTAAGATATTGGCAACTGTTACCATCACATTCAGGCAAATAGAAGAATAAATGGAAGCAATGTCAGATTTTATATTCATGGGCTCAAAAGAGCATTGCAGATATGATTGTAGACATAAAATGAAAAGATACTTTCTCCATGGGAGGAAAGCTATGGCAAATCTCAACAGCTTTCTAAAAAACTGGGGCAATGCCTTGCCAACCAAGGTCTGTTTAGTTAGAACTATGGTTTTTCCAGTAGCAATATATGACTGTGAGAGTTGGACTAAAAGGACAGCTGAGTGCTGCAGAATCAACAACTCTGGTACTAGAGCAGACTTTTGAGAATCCCCTGGATAGCAAGGAGATCAAATCGATCAATAATTAAGGAAATTAATTATTCACTGGAAGATCAGATACTGAAACTGAAACTTGACTACATGATGAAAAGACAGGACTCATTAGAAAAGACTCTGATGTTGGGAAAGACTGAAGACAAAAAAAAAGATGACAGAGGATAACTTGGATTGATAGTGTGTTAGAAGCAACGAACATGAACTTGGACAATCTTTGAGAAGTAATAGAGAATAGAAAGGTTTGGTATGTTAAGTCATGAAGATTCAGACATGACTGACATAACTTCAGCAATAAAAGCAACAACAATAAGATAGGGATACTAATAACACCTATTTCCCTGGGTTGTCTCAGAGATAAAAAAGATATCTATAAAGTGCTTTGCAAACATTAAAGAGCTATGTAAATTCTAGTATTTTTATTATGTTCCATTCCAACTCTAAATTTACAATTCCAAGACTTGATGGTTTCTAAGATCTTTTCTACCCCTAAATCTAAACTTATGAATCTATGCTTTGAATAATGAAGAGTTTAGAACAGAATGTTTTTAAGTTCCCTTCAGCTCCAGATTTCTGATACAGGGATTGTGATTTTTCTTAGTGATAGCTAAATGTCACTATTATTGATTCAATCCTTTTGAGTAATCCCTTTTCCAAGAGCCCTTTTTTTTTGAAAATTTTGGAAGGGCTAACACCTTATTAAGAAACCAGTACTCCAAGTGTGAATGAGTTCAAATGTTGTGGAATCAGTTCAATAAGCATTGGACATGATATAGGAAGAGAAAAGGGAAAGGGGAAAAGGGAGGTAGGAAAAATAGACAATGGAGAATTCTTAAAGCAAACTTTAGAGAAAGAAGGTTTCTGCTAAAAACTGGTTTTGTCTAAAATGTGGACAAGCTATCATCAGTCCCTTTCTAGTAAAAAAATGCCTGTGGTCTCTCTCTGCGTGTTTGTGCATGTGTGTATTTGCAGAGAAATAGATGGTGTTAGATAACAGTTGAAGACTCTTACAAATCCCAGTGGCTTGTCAGAAATATCGGATACAGGTTTCCCTGGCAGATTTACAATAACTCATTGACCAAACTACTTGTCTGCTTTTCCCCTTGCTCAAACTCTGTCTCTCAAGCTCATTGCCTTTCATCTCTCCCTTCTCTCCCCGCCCCCCAAAAAATTATAGAACTTAACTTAATGCAAAATGATTATTTTTTTTCCTTTTTGTAGCTTAGGAGGGTCTGAACATAAAGCTCTTATCACAGAGCCACAGCTGTAGGAGGAATCCTTTAATCATGGCCTTCCTCCTTGAAGAAGAATATAGATTTATGACCAGACTTGGGTTACTAAGCAAAAAGGAAATATTGCCAGCAGCTACCATACTCCTTCCCATTGGCTGTAAACAGCTTTAATCTGCTTTAGCTGTCATTTTGAAGTCCAGAGATATTAGAGTACAACCTAATTAGGTGTTGTGGGCAGAAGTACAGTTTATTTTCTTTAAACTAAAGTAGCCAAGGTAAATTTTTCAGGAAAGCTCCTGAGCAAAACAGGGCTGGCTAGCATCTTGTCTTCCTCTTACTTGTTCCCAGCTTTTCCAGTCATCATTCTCTTGGGGACCACTTCTACTAAAGTAACTTTGCTGGGAGCAGAGAATATCTCAGGATGTCTACAGAAATCCCCATTCACTGAAGAAATGCACATGGAGAGTAATTCTTCTGAACCACACATAGAGAGGCAGGGCTGAACAATAGAAAGAGTGCTGAACCAGGGATGCTGAGGTTCGATTCTGGGTTTGGATGCCCACTAATTGTATGACCTCAGGAAAGTCACTTTTCCGGAGTTTTCTTATCTGAAGAAGAAAGTTGGACTGGATGACCTATTCCATCACTTCAAGCTCTAAGTGTATAAGCTTGTGAGAGGTACATAGGATACACAGGCAAAAGTAGGAATCTCTACCCTCAAGGAGGTACTTTCTACCAGGAGGATATAAAGTTACTCAAGAAATTACTATAATAGATTTTCAGAAAAATAATTTAAAGCAGGAAAGAGTACAAATAGATAGAATGAATTAAGTAAGGAGATAGCCACTGAGTTCCATTTTATTATATAGGATAAGAATCTAGGTGCTAAGGGAGAAGATATTATGACAGTAGAGAAAGTTAAGTTACTGTTATCTCTCCCAAATCATGATTTTCCTCATCATGGGTTGGCATAAGAAATTAAACAGGAATTTTGGGGGAATTTTGTAGAAGTTGCAGATGACACTCCAAGTCCACTAGATGACATAGCGCCTACATCCAAATACTTAAACCAATTTTTAAAATAAGATACTGTAAATACCCCATAAAAGAAAAATAAACAAAATTCACACTTCTCTGGTACTGAGGGCCAAAAATTTTTGTGTGGATTTTTCATATTGTTAGGGGTGCCATATCCCTAATCCCCACTATTTGTAAGGAATAACTGTACTATTTTTGCATGGGTTACACTTTAAGAAAGGCAGCTAGATAGATGGCACAGATAATAGAATGCCAGGCATAGACTCAGGAGGACCTGAGTTCAAATTCAGCTTCACACACTAGCTGTATGTCCCTGGGCAAGTCTGTGTGCTTCATCTATAAAATGAACAGCAAAATAGCAAACCATTCCAAAATCTTTGCCAAGAAAACTCCAAATGGGATTATGAAGAGTTAGACACAATCAAGAGACTAAATAGCAACACGCTCTAAGAAAATAGTTAAACATATACTTTTCCATGATTCTCTATATTCATAACACACCATCTCTTACACCACAGTAATATTCTATGACATTTATATAGCACAATTTGTTTAATGATACCCCAATTGATGATCATCTATTTTATTTCCAGTTCTTAGCTGTCAAAAAAGTTCTTTCACAAATATTTTGCTATATCTGAGTGCATTATTCTTACAAATAACTTTATTAGGGTATAAGTCAAGTTATTTGAATCTTTAGTTACTTTTTTTGGTATAATTCCATATATATTTCCCAAACAGATGGATCATTTTATAGCTCTACCAGCAATGGATTAGCTCATTCTAAAACCCCACCAAAACTGACTATTGCCATTTTTGTAAATTTGCAGTTTATGAGATGAAATCTCAGTATTCTATTTTTTATTTGCATTTTTCTTATTAATAATAATTTATAGTATTCTTTCATGTGGTTGAGAACACTTCAATGTTCTTCTTTTGTGATATTGGATATTAATTTATTGAAGAATTGATATTCACCTTATGCATTTATTAATTATTGATATTTTTTATACATCCCACCCTTATTAGAGAAATTTGGTACAATTCCCCCCCCAATTGAGTACTTCCCTTCTTATGCATTAATTCTGCACTGATTTTGTTAATGCAGAATCTTTTCAGTTTCAAATCATCAAAGTTATCCATTTTAGTTTTTATCAATTCCTTCTATCTCTTCAGACAAGTGCCCAAATGAAAAATAAGGATAATAGCATTTATTTTCTTTTTTTTAATTAAAGCTTTTTATTTACAGAACATATGAGTGATTTTTCTACATTGACCTTTGCAAATTTTTTTTTGTTCCAAATTTTTCCCCTCCCTTCCCCAACTCCCACCCCAGATGACAGGTAGTCTAATACATGCTAAATATGTTAAATTATATTACAAATCCAATATATGTATACATATCTATACAGTTACTTACTGCACAAGAAACATC
Organism: Myrmecobius fasciatus; assembly: GCA_023553655.1. Lineage (NCBI taxonomy): Eukaryota > Metazoa > Chordata > Mammalia > Dasyuromorphia > Myrmecobiidae > Myrmecobius > Myrmecobius fasciatus. Next base: position 32,508 of record JAJPUD010004601.1, on the reverse strand, counting down.
AGATCTAGAAAGAGAAAAAAAACCAACCTAAGAAGGAAAACAAAATGCAGGGAAATATTCACAGAAAGCGATAAAATGTTGTGTTGTGGTCCACACTCAGTTCCCTCAGGCCTCTCTCTGGTGTATATGGCTTTCTTCATCGCTGAAAAATAGGAACTGGTTTCAATCACTTCATTGTTGAAGAGAACCACGTCCATCAGAATTGATCATCATATAGTCTTGTAATAGCACCTACTTTCCAGGATTGTTGTGAGGAACAATTGAGATGATAATTGCAAAACACTTAGCACAGCACCTGGCACATTATTGTTGTAGTTAGTTGTGTCCGATTCTTCATGACCTGGTAGACCATAGCACATCAATTGCTGTCCATGGGATTTTCTTGGCAAAGATACTGAAGTGGTTCACCATTTCCTTCTCCAGTTCAATTCCTAGAGATGAGCAAATTAAGGCAAACAGGATTAAGCGACTTGCCCATGGTGATACAGTTAGTAAGATATAAGGCCTAAATTGAGCTCAGGTCTTAGTGACTACAGGCCCAGTGTTCTATCTACTCATATATATTGAACCACATAACCATGTAGTAGGTGCTACATCAATGTTAATTTATTATCATTACTATCCTTTTGGTTAAGAATTCCATAGCTGTGAGAGGCACATAATTTGTTTCTTTTATAATTTTTAATTTGTTTTATTCAGTCATTATTCAATCATGCTCAATACCTTGTGACCCCCATTTAGGATTTTCTTGACAAATCTATGGGAATAATTTTCCATCTCCTTTTCCACTTCATTTTAAAGATGATAAAATTGAGGCAAACAAGATTAAGTGACTTGCCCAAGGTCATACAACTAGTAAGTGTCAGAGACCAGATTTGAACTCAGGAAGAGAAATCTTTCTGACTCCAGGCCTAGCACTCTATATACTGTGATACATAGTTTCCATACCCCCAATTTTTAATAGTATGGTCTTTAATTAGAAATATTATGGAATATAGTATAAACATTAGTAAGTTTAATTTCTGCCAGACTGCTTTTTATTTTTCCCAACAGATTTTATCAAATACAGAGGTTTTTCTAAGGCAATTTTTGCTTTCTTCTTTATCAAGCAGTTATTAGGTTATATTGTTTTTGATTCTCCATAGTCCAGTCCTATTGATCTATCACTTTGTTTTTCAACCACTGCCAAATGGGTTTCACATCTGGAATGTGCTACTTCCCCTACTTCTGTGCTTCTTTTCATTCTTTCCCTTGATATTCTAGGTCTTTTGTTTTTCCAAATTAATTTTGTTTTTATTTTATCAAGGTCTATAAAGTATTCCTTTGGTAATTGGATTGGTATAGCATTAAAAACATGAATTCCAGTTTATGTAGTATTGTTGTTTTTATTATATTTGCATGGCCTAGACACGGTTACTGAATATTTTCTCAGCTATTTAACTTCTTTATTTCTTTAAGGAGTACCTTGTAATTGAATCTATGGAAGTCTGTTGTATGTTTTGATAGGTTGATTATCAAATATTTTATGCATTTTTATACATTTGGAATGAGATTCCTTTTCTATTATTGCTTTTCATGTTTTATTATTATTATAGAGAGAAACTGTTGATTTAGGGGATCTATTTTGTAGCTTGCAACTTTGCAGAAGCTATTAATTGTTTCAACATCATCACTGATTTCCCAAGTAAACTATTATATCATCAGTAAATAAGGATTGGTTTTACTCCTCTTTATTTATTTTTATACCTTTAATTTCTTATTTTTGCCTCATTGCTTTTGTTAGCATTTTCAGAACTAAAACAAATAATAGTTGGGTAAGTGGGCATCCTTGCTGCAATTTAATATTTATTAGATAATGGCCTAGTTTTTTTTCCAATTGCAAATGAGATTTGCTTTCATATTTAAATAGATCATTTTTATATTGAAAAAAAGGTCCATTTACGCCTATACCTTATAGGAATTTGAGCCTCTTCTGTACTCCCAGCCGCTCATAATATTGTTGTTGGACTTAACATGGATACCAAATTGCTTTTAGTTCAGACCTCCTAAATTAAAGCACCAATCTTGGTCTTCCCAGCAGCAGAAACTACAGGTGAATTGCACCATGTCTATTCCACCTTATTTAGCCTAATGCATTCAACCAGCCTATTGAGATACTTTTGAATGCTAATTCTACCATCTGTTGTACATTGTGATTTTCCAGTATGCCTCACTCTCAGAGCAATGTCAATTATTGCAGGTACCAGAAAGGACACTGCTCCATGGTAGGGTCTCTATAGCACTACTTCCCTGATTATTTAGCCCACCATTTATTTATATCCTTCCTTAGTTACCTCTTTTCCCCATTTGACTCAAAATCTTGTCCTGAGTCCATGACCTCCCACCCCCCCCCCAGATTCTAATTGTATTCAGTAATTTCAACTCTCTCTCTCCTTGAATAAGACAAACTTTTAGGAATGAAATCTACTAGATCTTACTCAGTGTGAGTTCCCCATCTCCCTTTTGAGAATATTTTGTTTTACCCAAAATAGCATTCATCAGTGGAACCCCTGCCTACCACCAACGCAAAATATCCTTTCTATCCCCCCCCATTTTTTATTCTTTTGCCTCCTCTTCATCTGTTTATCTCTAGGTTCTTCTTTTTCTGCAATTAAAGGACTTATCTTCCTCTAATTGCTAGCTGTTGGTTTGATATGGATACAATCGACATTTCTCTCCATTCCCCTGCTTTCTATACCTTTTCAGGTACTCTCCCATGTTGTAAATATAGTCCTATTAAAAAAAAAAACAAAGCAACAAAAAAAGAAAGAACTTTTAACTTACCGCTAAGCAGCATGTTGTTAGACTTTGTTCATAACTTCTCAGGTCTGTTATTACCTCTACCAGACTTCTGCCTTCACCCCAAACTCCTTGTATACATTTAGAAAAAAAATTGTGTGTTTTTTAATGGGCCATTCAGCTGGCACGCCATTGCTGTCCCTAGCTTCAGTATTTATTGATACTTGTCTTGCATTTCTGTTGTTTAAGGTGTTTGAGGATTAAATCTCTTGCTTCCGGTCATTTTTCTAAAAATATTTCAATTGTCTATTTTCAAAGGTTCGTCTTTTTTCAAGTATAGTCAAACTCAGAAGCATAGAGTTTTGTAATGGAGCTTCACTCTTCTGCAAAATACATTATTCCATTCCTTCCTGTGTTTTCTGGAGGGTGAAGAATAGTCCTGTGTTATTAGAATTCTCTTTTCTTTATATTTGAAGACCTTTCTCCTAATTGCTTACAGAATTTGTTGTTTTTGAATATAAAAGTCTGGCATACTAGGAAGACTGTGATAGCATCAACAGAAATAGAAAGTTATATAAGGACTAAGGCTCTGATGATTTTCCATTAGCAGAGTGTCTCAGAATGTATTCTAATTATTCAATAAAAGGATCCTATAATTTCCGGCAGAATGATGCAGTGAAAAGGCCACTTTGGACTCAAAAATCCTGGTCCAACTCTCTTTCACTTTTATTCTGTGTAACTTTGAATGTATCATTTAAAATCTCTAGTTCTCAGTTTCCTCATTTATGGGATAAAGGGATTTGATTAGATGGCCTCTAAAGTCTGATACAGATGACCTCTGAATCTATGATTCTATGTACCAGGCCCCAGGAGAGATACAAAGATTTAAAAAGGAAGAAGAAACAGATCTATGCCTTCATGAAATGTATAACTTCCAATAATTGTTAATACAATATTATTAGTATTAATTATAATTAATAATATAATATTAATGCAGTAATATTTCCAGATAGAGAATTAACCTCAGAGATGGGAAAAAATGGGATTCAAGTCCTATCTCTTAACATAGACTAATTATGTAACTCCAGGAAGGTCATTCAACATCTGAGTGTTTTAGGTCAATCTTTAAGACCAAACTTGTGACATAATGACAAGCTTTACTGTTATAGAGAGTTTCCTCTGTTGGAACTCCCTAGATCACTGAAATCACAGGTTTTGATCCTATCCTAATACTCTAAATAGTAAAGTAATATCATGTTAAAATTAGCTCTCAGAAATAAGAGTATAGTGTAAATAGCCCCAGACTCAAGCGTTGAGAGACCTGAATTCTAATCATGGTTCTACCTCGAATAAGTTATATGACGTTAGAGAAGTCAATTCAGTTCCTAGATTTTGGCTTTTTCAATAAGAAAGTAAGCAGATTTGAATTCAATGATCTCTGGAGTCTCTTTCAGTTCTAATTCCTAGGATTCTATGATTTTGAATGCCAAGCTATGGCTGTATTTTGAGGAGAATTAAAACCTGGCTGATAAAGATTAATGAATCTGGTAATGATTGGTTCAGAGCTGAGCTTTACAGGATGCTTTCACATGCATTGTTTTACTTGATTCTCAAGAGTATTTTATAAGATACTGACCTCATTTGATAAATGAACTAAAATTTAGGAAGCTAAAATAATTTAGCCTGAGGTAATGCAAGTTAGTGGCAAACTGGCCCACCTGATTTCCATTGCAGCGATCTCCCTTCTATTCATACCTTCCCTAGATGTATGATTTGGTAGGAATAGAAGACCCCAGATAGATATCAGCTGAGTTCTTTGATCTCCCCCTCCCACTTATGGAGGGGCAGTCCTCTTCTATGGGGACGATTACATAGAACCCGGAACATCTTTGCTGTATCTTTCTATGCCCCTTTGATCTACTCTGTACATGTTTGAGTTTTGGATCATTAGGATTACAGATTCTTGGCCAAAATACATAGGGGTCTATCTCAGTGCTTATGGCTGTTTTTTTAAAGTTTGTGAATGAACGATATCAGTTAAAAATACCTCGCTATGTAATGCATGTTAAAAACAAAACAAAATAAAAAATGACTGTTAATTCTTTTCTTCCCACTGACAATGTTATCATTTTGCATAAACTTTCTCTTTGTTTATGAATACTTTCCAATTGTAAGCTTTAAGTTTCACTCTTTCCCAGTTTGTCTACCAAGTCATTAAAGGTCTATAAACAAATACTAAAATCTTTTAAGGATCTCAGGGGAGCCCTGCAGGTAATCTTTTCATAGGAAAAAAAACATTTTTTAATATGAAAATACATCTCCTAAACAATTTATTTTGTAACTCTTAAATTTTTGATACTTGGTTTTCTTAAAATATCACTGAATTTAGTTGAAGGCCATATAGATAGATATCTATATAGGACAATGCGAGAGGATGCTAAGAGAACACTTTGTCCAAAGAAGATTTAATTTTTTTATTTTTATTTTTCTCAGTTACATGTAAAACAACATTTTTGGGGGGGTTATACATGTACATTCTTTTTTGTTTTACATATTTTCTTATGATTCATTAAAAAGCTGCTGCTTTCTCCCCATTGCCATCCCTTCAGGAGCTAACCTACAATTCCTGCCCAAAAGGTAGGATACTTACAATCCCCCCTACAGTATAGAGTAGACATGGCCACTCATATCACTTGGATAACCAAAAAATCACCAATTAAAATACTTCCCTTAATGGAAGTTAGAGGGTAATTGGTTTTTGCCAGTTGCTCTGCAAGTGGACACTTGGAGGTGCTAGGTTTCTCTATTAGTCTTGTAGCTGACCTTCATAGATAGATAGATAAATAGATAGATAGATAGATAGATAGATAGATAGATAGATAGATATAGATGGATATAGATATAGATATAATATGTATATGAAGTTACAGGAATTATCTGACGTTTCTATTTGGATTTCCAATACTGCCATACTGTTTGGCACATAATAAGGATTTAATCATTTCTTTCGTGTATTCTTTCATTCCTTTACTTAATAGTGCTCTAAAATGCCTCATCCCTCACTCTTTAGATCAAGACAGTGGGACTCCTTGATAAGTGTGTTTGGGAATAAATATATTTTGTGATAAAGAAGAGCTTAAATTGAGTACATGACTATGGTAGACAAACAGCCTGTACCCTGGGATCAGAATTATTTTTAAAAAGTGATTGGGGCATTTCCATGTCAGAAAAGCAACAAGGTTGAGGACTAGATATTTTTCTCTGTTCCTGTCAACCTCTCGAACTCTTCCAAAACAGAAATTATACACCAAAGACAAAGCAACTTCAGCTGTTTACATAGCCTAGAATATCCAAAATCCAAAACCCAAGAACTGATGTTAATTAATTTTGAGCTCACTCAGCCTCCTTCCCCCAACCCTCATTTTACTAGGAGACCTAAGGACCCAACTTAAGCTTACACCAAAACCCATTTTAATATCCCATTCCTTCTTTTTCTTTCAAGTGTGTTGGAGATACTAGCTCCAATCTATGGATGTCTGCCAAGGATACAAGAGACAAGACAGCACAGCAGATGATAATGCTTTAGGAGCAAATGCCTGCTGAGCCAGAGAACTAAAAAACAGAGAGAGTAGGACAAGACTCTGAATGTAGGTGGGGTATATGTAACATTCCATCAAAATCTGAGGGAACATCACAGCACCCAGCTGGGGTCAGTTCTAACCATTTAAAAGTCACTTGGTGCAGACACCTTAACTGGTGAATCATGAATTTCTCAGTATCAAAGGATGATCCTTTGAGATCCAGCCCTAACAGAAACTACCATGAGAGGGAGAGTCAGAAAGTGAGCAATAAAGGAAAATAAGGGAGAAAAAGGCTGAAGTTATTAAAGATCTCAAAAAAAAAAGAATTCTCAAAGATTGAATATAAGTAGATAAGTCAATAGGTAAAACATTAAAAACAGAAGGAAAGGTGGCCTCTTGATCTAATAAACAAATCCAGATATCTGTGCTATTTTTAAATAATAGCTTTTTGTTTTCAAAATATATACAAAAAGTTTTCAACATTCATCCTTGCAAAGCTTTGTGTTCTAAATTTTTCTCCCTCCTTTCCCCCCAACTCCCTCCCTCAGACAGCAAGTAATCCAATATAAGTTAAATACACAATTCTTCTATACTTATTTTCACATTTATCATGCTGCACAAGAAAAATCAAATCAAAAAGGGGAAAAATGGAAAAGAAAATAAAAGGCAAGCAAACAAAAAGAAAAAAGGTGATAATACTATGTTGTGATATACATTCAGTACTCCCAGTCCTCTCTCTGAATGCAGATGGCTCTCTCCATCACAAGTCTATTGGAATTGGCCTGAACCACCTCATTGTTGAAAAGAGCCACTTCCGTCAGAGTTGATCATCACATAATCTTGTTGTTTCTGTGTACAATGTTCTCTTGATTCTACTCACTTCACTTAGCATTAATTCATGTAAGTTTCTCTAGGCCTTTTTGAAATCATCCTGCTGATCATTTCTCATAGAACAATAATATTCCATTACATTGCTATACCATAACTTATTCAATCATTCTCCAATTGATGGGCATCCTCTCAGTTTCCAGTTGCTTGTCACTACAAAAAGGGCTGCCACAAACATTTTTGCACATGTGGGTCCCTTTCCTTCCTTTATGATTTCTTTGGGAGATAAGCCCAATAGAAACACTGCTGGACCAAAGGGTATGCACAATTTGATAACTCTTTGGGCATAGTTCTAAATTGCTCTGCATAATAGTTGAATCAGTTGAATCAACCAACAATGTATTAGAGTTCAAGTTTTCCCACAATCCCTCCTATATTTATCATTATTTTTTCCTGTCATCTTGGCTAATCTGAGAGGTGTATACCTAAGAGTTGTCTTAATTTGCATTTCTCTGATCAATAGTGATTTAGATCATTTTTTTATAATTTCATAATTGTTCATATCCTTTAACCATTTATCAATTGGAGAATGGCTTATACTCTTATAAATTTGAGCCAATTTTCTATATATTTTAGAAATGAGGCCTTTATCAGAACCCTTTGGATGTAAAAAAAAATTCCCTAGTTTTCTGCTTCCCTTCTAATTTTTTCTGCATTAGTTTTGTTTGTACAAAAAACTTTTATAATCAAAATTATCCATTTGGCATTCAATAATATACTCCGGTTTTTTGGCCACAAATTCTTTCTTTCCCCACAGATCCAAGAGATAAACTATTCCTTGTTCCCCTAATTTCCTTACAGTATCACCCTTTATGTCTAAATCATGAACCCATTTCGACTATATCTTGGTATAGGATGTTAGGTGTTGGTCAATGTCTGGTTTCTGCCACACTATTTTACAATTTTCACAACAATTTTCGTCAAATAGGGAATTCTTTGGATTTATCAAACACTAGATTACTATCTATAGTCATTAACTATTGTGTCTTGTGAACATAACCTATTCTGCTGATCAATTACTTTATTTCTTAGCCAGTACCAAATGGTGTTAATGATTGCTGCTTTATAATATAGTTTTAGTTCTGGTACAGTTAGACCACCTTCATTTGCATTTTTTCACTAATTTCCTTGAAATTCTTTATCTTTTTTCTTCCAGATGAACTTTGTTATTACTTTTTCTAGATCTGTAATTTTTTGGCAGTTTGATTATTATGGCAATGGATAAGTAGATTAATTTAGGTTGAATTGTCATTTTTATTATATTAGATCGGCCTATTCATGAGCACTTGATATTTTTCCAATTGTTTAGATCTGACTTTATTGTGTGTGTGGAATGTATGTTTTAAAGTAGTTCCTGACTTTGTCTTAGCAGGGTGACTCCCAAATGTTTTATATTATCTACAGTTATTTTAAGTGGAATTTGTCTTTGTATCTCTTGCTGCTGGACTTTGTTGGTAATTTATATAAATGTTAATGATTTATGTGGATTTATTTTGTATCCTGCAACTCTGCTAAAGTTGTTTCTAATTGTTTTTAGTTGATTCTCTAAATATACCATCATGTCATCTGCAAAGTGATAAATTTCTTTCCTCTTTACCTACTCTGATTCCTTTCATTTCTTTTTCTTCTCATTGCTAAAACTAATATTTTAAATACAATATTGAATAATAATGGTGATGGTAGGCAACCTTGTTTTACTCCTTATCTTATTGGGAATGCTCCTAGTTTATCCTTATTACATATGATGCTTGCTGATATTTTCAGATAGATGTTGTTGATTATTTTTAGGAAAATTTCATTTATTCCTTTGCTCTTTAGTATTTTCAGTAAGAAAGGGTGTTGGCAAGTCCAGATATTTATGAATAAATATTGAAAAAGAAAGGAAAATAATCCAACATTTAATGAGACAGTATTCTCTGGAATGAAAGGAGAACATGGAAACACAATCTTTTTCCAGAGTGGTTCAAAAGAGTAATGTGAATTATGAGAGCAGAAATTATTGGCTGCATAGCAAAAGTAATGGGTGGAATAGAAAAATGAAATCTATATATACAAGTCTCACCAAAGAATCAAAAGAGAAAATAGATTCAGAGTACAAATATGCATTCCATATAATGCAGTAACATTAAAAGAGAATAATAAATGAGTAACATAATTATACATATAGCAATAATCTTAAAAGAAAATATACTGTACATAAGGAAAACATATTGATCTTGAAGAAAGAATGTATAGAGAAAACCTAGGGATCCTAGGCTTGCCATAAATACATGAAAAGACACAAAACTTTAGTACCATGATACAGGAAATAACAGAGAAAAAGAACCCCAAATGTTTAAACAGAGAAAATAAAATACCAGTTTGAAGAATTCATAGATAATCACCAAGAAAAAGCCAAATGCTGAAAACTCTAAGACCCAGAGTTGCTAAATTTAATAATTATATCTATTTTTTTCATCTATAAAGTGTACTTGGCAATCTCTAATGTCCTTTCTAGCATAATGTTCAGTTTTTAAAAGTATATAGTTCTCAAGAGCATGGACTTTCTTTTGGCATTTTATATGTGTGTATGTATTTATATTTCATTTAGATGTGTCTATGTATACATACAGACATAAGCTTACATAAATGTATAGTATTTATTTGTATATATATGTGTTTGTTTATCTATATCTACTATATCTATATCTACTACATACATGTATACACATATTTCATATATGATATAAATATATTTATGTATATGTATACATATATAATATGTGTATATGTATATATACATACATACTTGTGTATATATACATATATGTATTTGGTGATTTATTTGGATGGAATAGGAAAGCCATATTGGAAAATAATGCAAAAATACTGGAGAAGTTTGGTGTGGATTGGCTTATCTTTTTGTGCTTAAGTTTTCTGATTTGAGAAGAGAAGATGATGCTGTCTGGTTCATCCCCTTTGTGATTTTTGAAGGGGAAAAGAGAGATGATTTTGATGAAAACAAATATGTTATATTAATGTTGATAGCAATTCAGAGCTATTGTCAGATCTGTTCATCTCTATGTAGTCAAAGAAGAAACTCCCATTCCTGGAAACATCTGCCAAACTTTAGAATGGTCATTCTTGTTCTATATTTGCAATTACTCTACAAGGGGGTTACCCCTTCTAAAAATAAGAGGTCTTGAAGTTATAGTTGTAAAACCCAACACAAAACCATTTTTAGCTGGATATCTTATCTAGTAACTCTGTAATTTGTTACATAGCTATACCTTTGAGTGAAAAAAGTTGTTTCAAGCCATTTTTTTAAAGTAGGATGGGGCCCAGATCTGTGATTTTATTGTTTTCAAAAACTCTTGGTACAGAATTCTATCAAATTAAATATGCTATTCAATCATAACTGATAGTCTTAGAGAGCTGCCAAGAGAGTAATGAGAAATTAAATGAATTATCTGAGTGGCAGTTCATACACACTGTGGTATGTTCTGTAGCCAGCTAGGACTGGCTCATGAAAGTCAGTTGTTAAATTTTCATTGCACTTTAAAGCTTGAAAAAGAACTGAGAAAAGTTGAATCATTTGTACAATAGCTATAATGACTGAATTTGGTTGCAGAGAGCAGAGGAGAAAATACATATTCTTCCATTCTTTATGAAAGTGGGGAACTATATGAAATATTATATAAAGGATGATTCACCAAGTATGAGAGGGAGGAAGAAATACATTCAGAAATAAAGGTAATGTTAAAAACAAAAGTTATCAATAAAATGTATTTTAATAGAAAAGAAAAGAGACCCAGAGAAATTAAGTGACTTGTACAAGGTTACATTAGGTACCAAGTAGAAGAAACAGGATTAAAAATGATGCCTTCTGACTCCATGTCTAGTCAGTAATTTTCCTATTATTACATCATGGATAACCACATATTCGTCCTGCCCCCATTCATAAATGATTGTTTCCATCAGAATACTCTAATGGTCAATGGTCTTAAGGGAATATTCTTATAGAGGACAGGAAAATAAATAGTTCTTATCCTGTTTTATATAATCTCATGAGAGCAGGAGAGCCTTGAAAGCATCCAACAGTCTCTATGTACCTATGTTGGATTAGAGATATTTGGACACAGGCCTAAGCAAGTCAGCAGTACTAACTGAGCCTTGACCTTGGAGATATAATAGATTCATGTTTAACAGGGTGTTTCTTAGGCCCTACTTGTGTCCAACAGTAGAATAAGCAATATAAAAGGACATAGTACCCTCACAAATGCAAAACCCTGTAATGATTACTATTAAATGGGCTCCTCCTTCATGTGATTTACCCTAGGAGAATTGAATAAATTCATTCAAATAAGCCTCTGGCCACTCTGGTGATGACTCCCACAAGTTGAGGCAGTGCCTGGGACAAGATAATCAGAAATAATGAGGAAAGAAATAGAAACTATGCCTGAAAATGAGTAGAAATGAAGGTCAATAATTAAACTATTTCCAGAGATTCAGGGAGAAGGTGAACTGGATAGGTAAAAGCATAACAGTAAATAATTAAAAGCAAAGTTTGTGGTTCAATTAGATGAAAATAGACAGTAGGTTAATAGTCTAATAATTAAAGCTATTTAAAGAGCAAAGATTTACCTTTATTACCTGAAGAGCTCACATTTCTGAGCAGAATTGTTGTAAGCTTTCAGGAAGGGAGTAATTTGTCCCCCTTGCTTCTCTACTAGTGCAACCTACTCAGGACCTGGGACCAGCCATCTTTGTACATATATATTTGGTCATTGGCCACTTGTAGCAATGCCAGGGTGGTGTAGTTTCCAAAATGGGCCAGAAACCAGGGATAGAGGTTATAGAGTAAAGGAGCCAGGCTTGAATATCCAAAGACATGGAAGTTGTAGGTGCCTGATTTTAACATTTTTTCCCAAAGGATGCTAAAACTTATCCCAAATCTGTCTTTGATCTTACAACATCTCTCTTTCATGTTCTCCCCTGGTGCTAGAGTGTGGTGTAAGTCTGGGAACACACTCTAGCTCAAGGTTTGTCAGTTTTGCCTTCTGGGTTTTCATCTTCAATAGTAAAGAAATAACTTTAAAAAAAATTCTGCAGGTCAGAAGGAGTAGGCTTTATAGACAATCTAAAAAACTGGGGAAACAAAGCTGTATCAATAATAATAGTAATGGACAATCTCTTAGAAATTTCAATTTTTAAAATATTTTCCTCAACACTTTCTTAAGGGAGGTATACAAGTGTTATTATATTCATTTTATTGAAGAACAAATTAACCAACTATTTATTAAATACTAAATGTTTGTTGCTATGCTGGGAATGGGAATAGAAAGAAAAAAAAACCCATAAAGTAGACCCTGCCCTCAAAGAGTTTAAATTCTCTTCAGAGAAATTCTCTCTCTCTTTCTGTATATATACACATATAGATGCATGCATATTATATATATGGACATATATAATACATATATATTATATATTTGTACATATACATGTATGATATACAAATATATTATATATAAAACTTTTACGTGTGTGTGTATATACATGTATACAACTTTTATACACAATCAATATAAAATTGGGAAGGAAACACCAGAGATAAGGAGAATCAGGAAAATCTTCATGGAGGAGATCAAACTGTGGTTGAGCTTTGAAAGAAGCTAGGGAAGTAGATACAGTTCATTCCAGGCAGAGGGGACAGCCAGTAAAAAGGCAGAGAGAGTAGGTGAAATATGGTGTGATAGCAGGAGCAAAAAGGCTAATTTGGCTGATCTGCAGATCTTGTGGAAGGGAGTAATCATGGGTGACAGATTTGTAAAGGTATGTTGGAGACAGATTGTGAAGGCTTTAAATGCCAAATGGAGAATGAGTTTTTATATGATCCTAGAAGCAATAGTTAGCTTCTGGAGTTTATTGAGCAGAGGAGTGACACTAGGAATAGCTATTTTCTTTCTTTTTTTATTTAAAGCTTTTCATTTTCAAAGCATATGGATGGACATTTTTTCAACATTAACCCTTGCAAAACCTTGTGTTCCCATTTTCCTCTCCTTCCTACACTCCCTCCCCAGATGGCAAGTAATCCAATATATGTTAAACATGATAAAACTATATGTTAAATCCAATATATGCATATATATTTATACAATTATCTTGCTGCACAAGAAAAATCAGATCAAAAAAGGAAAAATATGAGAAAGAAAATAAAATGCAAGCAATCAACAAAAAGAGTGAATATGTTATGCTGTGATCCACACTAAGTTTCCATCATCATCTCTTTGGGTGTAGATGGTTCTCGTCATCATAAGATCATTGAAACTGGCCTGAATCATCTCATTGTCGAAAAGAGCCATGTCCATCAGAATTGATCATTACATAATCTTGTTGTTGCCATGTACAATGATCTCCTGCTTCTGCTCATTTCACTTAGCATCAATTCATGTAGGTCTCTTCAGGCTTCTGTAAAATCATCCTAATGATCGTTTCTTGTGGAAAAATAATATCTCATAACATTCATGTACCATAATTTATTCAGCCACTCTCCAATTGATGGGTGTCCACTCAGTTTCCAATTTCTTGCCACCACAAAAAGAGCTGCCACAAACATTTTTGCACATGTGGGACCCTTTCCTCTTTTACATTTCTTTGGGTTAGAAGCCCAGTATAAACAATGCTGGATCAAAGGGCATGCACATTTTGATAGCCTTTTGGGCATAGTTCCAAATTGCTCTCCAGAAAGGCTGGAGCAGTTCAGAACTTCATCAACAATACTTAACGTCCCAGTTTTCCCACATTCCCTCCAACATTTGTCATTATTTTTCCTGTCATCTTAGCCAATCTGAGGGGTGTATAGTGGTACCTCAGAGTTGTCTTAATTTGCCTTTCTCTAATCAATAGTGATTTAGAGCACCTTTTCCTATGATTAAAAATGATTTCAATTTCTTTATCTGAAATTGTTCATATTCTTTGACCATTTATCAATTGGAGAATGGCTTGAATTATTGTAAATTTGAGTCACTTCTCTATTTTTTAGAAATGGGGCTTTTATCAAAACCTTTGAATGTAAAAATGTTTTCACACTTTATTGTTTATCTTCTAAGCTTGTCTGCATTAGTTTATACAAAAACTTTTTAACTATTAAGTAGATAGGGTAGGATGAGCCTATTAAAGATTGTATAGTAAAGTATAAGAAAATATAAAGTTATCTATTTTGTGTTCAATAATTAACTCCAGTTCTTCTTTGGCCACAAATTCCTTCCTTTTCCATAGATCTGAGAGATAGACTATCCTTTGTTCTTCTAATTTGCTTATAATATCACTCTTTTTGTCTAAATCATGAACCCATTTTGATCTTATTGTGGTATATAGTGTTAGGTATGGATCAATGCCTAGTTTCTGCCATACTAATTTCTAATTTTCCCAGCACTTTTTGTCAAATAGTGAATTCTTATCCCCCAAACTGGTGTCTTTGGGTTTGTCAAATACGAAATTACTGTAGTCATTGATTATTTTGTCCTGTGGACTTAACCTATTTCACTGATTGACTATTCTATTAGGAATAACACTTTTCTAGACATGCAGTAAATACATTAGCCAGGTGAGAGACTGAAGACACACAAATTAGAACAAATTAAATAGTCCAGGTGAGAAATGATAAAGGGTATAAACTCACATTGTGTCCATATGAATGGAGAGGAAGGTATAGATTTTTTTTTAATATTTAAAAAATCTCAGGTCTGGTGAGGATGGAGTCAACAAGTCCAAAACATTTGTTATGGACTTACTGTGATCATCACTTTGCTAGGTACTAGAGATATAAAGAAAAATTCAAATAGTACCAGTTTACAAAGCTCATACATTAGAATAGGAGAGACACAACACAGAAATAATAAGGATTTGCAAGGAGTGCATGTGCATATATATTTTATATAAATATATCCCTCCCTCTCTCTTTTTTCTCTTTTGATATCTACAAAGCTCTTATCTATCATCTATCTATCTATCCATAGTAAATGGAAGGTAATTTCAGAAGAGAAGCATCAATCATTAGAGCAGAGTAGGAAAGGCCTTCTGTATAAGATGAATTTCAAGTTAAGTCTTGGAGTAAACCAGGAAAACCAATAGCAAGAGAGGCAAGGGAGCAGATCATTACAAACATTGAAGAGAGACTATATAAAAGTTGGAAATGGGAAATACAATGTTGAATTCAAGAAATCGTAGGTAGGGTAGGATAAGCCTATTAAAGATTGTGTAGTAAAGTATAAAAATATAAAATTAGGAAGGGGTTAAATTAATTTATGAAGAATTTTAAATACTAGAGGAATTTATTTTTGCTCTTACAGGAAATAGGGAGCCATTTAGGAGTGAGAGTGACATGGTCAGATTTATATTTTAGGAAAATTTTTTGGGCAGCTGAAAGGAAAGCAGATTTGAGTGGAGAATGGCTTGAATCCAAAAGACCAACTAGGAGATAATAAATAAACACATAGGAGCTGATAACATCATTAAGTGAAATAATATGGAGTGA
Organism: Myrmecobius fasciatus; assembly: GCA_023553655.1. Taxonomy (NCBI): domain Eukaryota; kingdom Metazoa; phylum Chordata; class Mammalia; order Dasyuromorphia; family Myrmecobiidae; genus Myrmecobius; species Myrmecobius fasciatus. Next base: position 16,746 of record JAJPUD010004601.1, on the reverse strand, counting down.
AAAAAAGAAAAGAACTTTTGAGCATACCAATATTGTTAATGGACATGACATGGATGAAGAACTGAGAAAAAGCAGTTTCTCCTGTAGGAAAACTAGAAAAGAGCAATGTCATGGAAGACTAGGGAAGGAAAAGGATCCCAGAAGAAATGAACAACAGTCAAATGCTGAGGAAAAGTCAAGGACTGAGAAAAGGCCATTAGATTTAGCAATGATGAAATCACTGGCAATGTGGGAGACAGCCATTTCAACTGATGAGGAGGTTGGAAGCCAGACTGCTGAGAGTTTATAAGACAGTGAGAGGAGAAGTAGAACTATTGAGTGACTTGAATAGGAAATACAGAAACAAAGAGCTAGAGATCATGGGTCCGTGGAGCTACTTTTAGCTCTGCACTATGATTCTCGGTAGGGCTCTCTATTCCAATTGCAAGTGCTATAACTGAAGCAAATTTCATATTTTCTCATCTAGATTACTGACTCTCTGATCTCTGATCCATTCCCTTTATAATGCTTTCTCCGTACCCTTGCCAAAGTGATCTACCTAAGACTCTGCATTTAGAATCAAACCAGCACAGAATCCCAGGAGTCATATTTCCACATGTCTAAGCCTGAGCAAGTCATTTAATTTCTTTGACCTGTGTTCCATATTCTAAAAAAGAGATGATAATACTGTTTTAGACTACCTATTTCTTAGGTAGTTGAAAATGGCAAAAGCGATTTCAGGAAAGTATGATAGGATGTAGTTCATTCACAATGATAATTTGCTAGGAGGAAAAGCACAAAGGAGAAGGAAGGGAAAAAGGGAGATTAGTGAAAAGAAAAAGTTTTAAGCAAAGTGGAAAGGGAAAATAAAGATAAAAAGGGAGAAAGAGCAAGATAAATGAAGAACAGAAAGAAGGGAGAGGAAGAAGAAAGAGAATGGAAGAGGGAGAAATTGAAACTTGTTCATCTTCATATCCATTTCCAATCATATGCATGCATGTAAGCAAGTGCACACACACACACACACAAGTAAATCATCATCTCTGGTGAAGGTAGATGCAGTTTCAGGACATTCTGAGCAGAGGACATTGCCTGAAGTCAAGAGCTTTCAACCTATCCTCCATTGGCCTAAGGGGAATTTCTGCCTGGGAATCCATCCAGTCTGGGAGCTGTGCCCAGACACCCCTCCAGGAAAGCAGTCTTAATGTTGGTGCCGAACTTCTCCTTTTGCTCCTCTGCCCATCCCTCTCCACATCAACAGGAGTCAAGGGTTTCCTTCTCATGCTTCTGTATATCCTAGGAGAGTTGAATAGTGATTTAAATTAGGCACTAAGAAATACTGACAGTTACATGTGCCTTCAACCACACTTTGGTCCAATTAAAATAGTTTTGGGTCATTAAGCTTGGAGAAGATGGAAAGAGCTTCCCCGGAAGTATAATCTCTCTGGAAGTCAAAGTGATGAGTCAGCTCCTCACCTTTAGTAAATAAGTAAAGAGCCCTTTGTCTCCCTAAAGTCCTAAACTTAGACCCATTTTGTCACACTTGGATTCTGGACAGAAAAAAATAATGGGAGCAATAGGAAGGATGAAAGTTCATAGGTCTGACACCCCATATAAGAAAAACTGAGAAGCTTGGCTGGACTAAAATATGAGGACTCCCACTTTACCCTCGACCATAACCTTTTCTGACCTACTGAATTTATCAACTTTATTTTCCCACTGAGTTCTCATTAAAACATACCAACGTTCCTCAGCTTATTGACAGGATTCAAAGAAGAACCAAGTGTTTTGGTATAGGAAAAATGAGAATCCAGAAAAAGAGCCCATCCTGGGACTCCCAAATCTGACATGGTCAGATACCAGAAATAAACCAATCCTTACATTTCCCTTTAGCAAAAGATGGCCCCACAACACTTCTCTGACCCAGAGACCTCTTTTTTCATGTTCTGAGAAGGCAGGCAGGTTTTATGCGGACAAGGGTTAAAGAAGGAAGCAATAGCTACTAGTATTTGCTCCAAATGAATAAGCTGAGAAATTCTTTTTTGAGAAGTTTTACAATTATCCAAATTAAGCTTGTATTTTTAAAGAATCTTTTATGTAAACTTCTTAACCTTCAAATAATTCCTATTGTCCCATCTCTTTTTGTTTCTGTTTCTAGCTTTCTTCAATATAAACAACCATATACAGTTAGGTTGTATAGTGAACAGAGTTTTGGATGTGAAATAAGAAAGACCTGAGCTAAAATCCTATCTGAACATGTGAAGATGAAGTGAACATGAAGAAGGAGTATATTTCTGTCATGAAGATCCCTAACTGTAAAAACACAACAATGGGAGATAGAAGGAGCTATGAGAAGGCCAGTTTGAATGGATAATAGTTGGTTTGAAGGGGAATAAAATATAACAAGATCTAAAGGTAGGCTGAAGATTATAAAGACTTTAATTGCCAAGTAGAGTAATTTATTTTTGATCCTACAGGTCATTGGAATCCACTAGATTTTCATTGGGAAGGAGGGATGAATGACATGGTTAGAATTTCACTTTAAGAAGATCAATTAGTTAAATGGAATATAGATTGAAAAAATTGAAAAAAAGAAATATACATATTAGAATAAGAAGAGGATTACTTCTGACAAATTAGGAAATAAAATTATATGAGGAATGCCATCTGTAGTCAAATGAAGAAGCCATCTAGTTCAAAATTCTCTTTAATAAGACCTCTACAAAATGGACAGCTTGGTAGAAGAATGTGGAAATTAACAAGATGAAAATGACTGTAAGGGCATTCACAAAATATCAATAAAATCCATTTATTTAAGAGCATAGATTTTTGAATAGCAAGGTTTTTTATAGGACATATAGTCCAATCCCCTCATTTTATATATGAGGAAACTGAGACCCACAAAAATGTAAGTGACTTGACTAGAGATATGTACATTTCACTTGGCAGAATCCAAATTTTGGATTTCTGGATTCCTGGTCTTCTGGAACTAAATCCATCATTCTTTTTATGAGAACATTTTCTGCACCTTTAAAAATCCATTAAGTTCAATGAGATCATTTGTTGTCTTTGATTCATTTTTAATATTCTAATTCTGATGGAAGAGATTAAAATTCACAACAAATATCTTCCACTATATTAGCAGCATTATCATTTGTTTAACCCACAACATTCAATCCAGGAATGGGAGCTATGGCACAAAAACAAGGTCTTTGTGTGTATGTGTGCTTCCTCACAGGATAACTTTTAATTGTTCTGATGCAAATAAAAATATGGGCACATATAGGGATTTTGTTAATTTTTTTGCCTTATTCTCCTTCCTAAGGGAAAAAATAAATTCAAATCAATTTGCAATGAAATCTTGGAAGACACAATCATAATGAATGAATAAATATGAAAAAATATCAATTTAGGACTTAAATAATTCAGAATTGGAGAGTGAACTTGAAACAATGGATCCAATGTTGTACTTGGTGCTAGAAAAAAAATCTGTTTCAATTCCACCATTAACATATACCCACTACATTACCATGGTTTTATTTAGAAAATCATAAATTAACATTATTTATATGGTATTAGATTTTTTTTTACATATGTGGTTAAACATTTCCCAATTACATTAACCTACTTCTTGCTATGGAAGCTATCACCTCTATGTAGCTTGTGGAGCCTAATCTTCTACTTCTTATCTACAGTATCATTGTGAGTACAGAATGAGACAATCTATGTAAAGACCTCAGTTAACTCTGAATCACTATATTAAGTAAGAGCTAATAATTTAACTAGCAAGATCTGGATTTTTGACTAACTAGCTGTGACCTTAAGTGAGTCATTTTATACTTTTGACCCTCAATTTTCAAACCTGTAAAATGAATATATTTCAGAAGATAATTTTTCCATTCCTAATATAATTAAATGAAAATAAATAGATGAATATGCATAAATGCTTGTATTTGAATGTATCCAACCCTCAATTATCTATACTAATGGAGGAATAAAAATGGACAGATAATACATAACATTTATATTTGACTTTGAATTTCATCATTAATTATATTGCAATGAATTATCTTTTGAATAAGATTCTAAGATAAATATTAACATTTCTTTTCAATGGCCTTGTTGATATATCACATATCCAATTCTATAAGCAACTAGATAGTACAGTGGATAGTGATGGTATGCTAAGTCTGGAGTTAGGATGAATTCTTATATTTCACTAGATGTGTGATTCTGGGCAAATCACTACTGTCTGCCTCAGTTTCTTCATCTATAAAATGAGAATAATAATAGAACTTATTTTACAGAGTTGTGGCAAGGCTCAAATGAGAATGGTTTCAAAGTGCTTAACAGAGTATCTGGAAAATAAGCACTATATAAATCTCTATCCTCTTCCTTTTTACTCTCTTCAAGCATTTCTATGGCCACAAATATCACTTAGTGGTGATGAGATATTCAAAAGAAAAGAGGCATTGTGCCAAGTATGTGCCAGGCACTGTGTTAAGCACTTTAAAAATATTACCTTTTTTGATCTTCATCACGTCTTCTAAGGTATTATTAACCCCATTTTAGAATTGTAGAAACTGGAACAGATAGATCAGGAGACTTTCCCAGGGTCACACAGCTTACAAGCCAGATTTGGATTCATTTTACTGACTCTAGACTAAACACTCTATCCACTATGCCAATTTTTGTCTCATGACAAAAAATTACTAAACTATAGAGGGGCCATGATCTGTCTCAATGGAAGGAACAATAAAATCACTAGTTCCTTGAAGTATTGATACACACACACACACACACACACACACATATATATATGCATAGGCATATACAGAGAAATAATATTGGGGGAAAGTGATACTAAAATATGTTTAATGGCAGGATAAAAGCAAAGATTGACTAGATGAATACATGAGAAGTTTTATACTAGTATTAGATGTCAAGTTCTACTTCTGACATATTCTAGTGACATAACTATGTGCAGCCAAGTAACCTCTCAGGATCCACAACCAATTTTATAGCATGATAAATTGCAGGGGGGTTCCCAGTCTGCATCTGTGGAATGAGTTTTAGTATTCTTTAAACTAATAAGATCACAAGTTAAACCAGAAGAAAAGATAATTTTTGTTTAAGATGATACATGTATTTGAAAACTTTCTTTTTATCTTACAATATTCAACAATGCATTTAATTCCATAGACTGGGAGCTAAGTGCATTTTATTTCCTCTCTTTTCATTTGTCCCTAAAGCAATTAGTCTGCTCTCTTTTCTAGCCCATCATCTCAACTCCCACCACAATAATGTTCAATGTCCAAATTTATTTCTTTTTTCCTTTAAGAAATGTTACTTTTTAATTTATTTTGCATCTCCTTTCTTATTCTTTTTTTTCTCTTTAGGATCCTCTAGACTCTATCCCCAGGACTATTAATTTTTTTAAATAGTGTTTTATTATTTTCAAATATATGAAAAGATAATAGCAAATTTATTTCTTTCAGTACTAACCCCATGACATTACCCAGTGATACAAATCTTCGTATTTTTCTCCCATTCTCTCTTACTTATTTTCTCTCTCTTTGTCCTTCTCCTTTCTTTATCTCTCTCTCCTTTTGTCTTCCTGTTTTTCATTCTTTTTCCTTATCATTCATTTACCTTCTCATCTCTTCCTTTCTCTGTATCTTTATCTCATTCTCTCTTTTCTTCTCTTTCATTCATAGTTTCCCTTTCAAATTTCCTTTTTCCCTCTCAGTATTTTTTAAGTCTTATTCTCTTTCTCCTTTGCTCATTCATTGATTTTCTATTTTTATCATCTTTTCCTTTTCTCCCTTCTTTCCTCCCTTCCCTCCTTTCTTTATTTTTTTCTCCTATCTTTCTCTCCCTTCTTTCCTCTTTTCTCTTTCCTTGGTGTCTGATACCAAACTCAATGATCAGTTGATCAGCCTAGCCCATTTGTCTGGCTGTTGACACACAAAGCCTCCAAGCTTCTGTTTTCCCATTCTGTTTCTGTATCATTCAGCAAGTTGTGTTTTCCTCTGAGGTCATCCTTAAAGGTCTATGTGTCGTGTTTTTCATTTCTGCCTTGTCGGGGAAATCTTGCCAGTGCATCTATCAAAGTAATCATCAAGCCCTGATGTAAGAGTATGGTTCCTCTCACATTTTTCATTACTAGATAATTTATTAATATCCTTCCAAGCAACACTAGATTTATCTTGATAAAACTACTATCAGTGATGACACAGGATATGGCATTGGAGAGGTTCTGGGAGGAACCATTTGCTCACCTCTTTCAACCCTTAATACCCTGGACAGCTCCAAACAGGGCTGGCCCAAGGGGTTTCCCAAGACTCAAAACATTTTATCATTTTGATAAAGTTGACCCAGGACTACCTCTTAGGGATTGCTGCCACAGTGCCCATCTGCTTCTCTCCTCCCTGCTCTACTGGAAAAAAAAACAGAGCATGTGTGTATCTGAGAGGAAAGGTAGCAGGGGATGGATAAATTACCTTTGAAGACGGGGCTATTTATCTCATCTCCATTCGTGTATCTGCAATGGACAACTTCACTTCTTAGTTCAAGTGAGTTGCCTGGGAGGCCCCACATAAGACAGCCACAGTAGTCCATTTGATTTTCCTTTGACTCTTCTTTCCCTATATTTACCTTTGCATGAACACTCAGACCTCATATAAACACTGGTACTCCCAAAGTTATTGTGCTGTGCCAGCTGCTGTTGCTACTATCCTCCTTTACATTATCTCCTGAGAAGGCGTTCCAAGGCTGGGTCCACCCAGTTCCCTGGTCTATTATTCACCAAAATGAAAGCACAAGAGACCTTTCAGAAAAGGCGGCTGGCTAACGAGCCTCTTGGCGGACATTAGCTGAGGGATATATTTGTGATATGAGTGGCAGCTGTGCAGCTGCCATTCCATGCAATTCAGGATAGCTATTTCATTAATTGTGTTTCATGCTTCATTTCCTTGGATAAGAAAGAAAGAAAGAAAGAAAGAAAGAAAGAAAGAAAGAAAGAAAGAAAGAAAGAAAGAAAGAAAGAAAGAAAGAAAGAAAGAAAGAAAGAAAGAAAGAAAGAAAGAAAGAAGAAAGGAAGGAAGGAAGGAAGGGAGGAAGGAAGGAAGGAAGGGAGGAAGGGAGGGAGGAAGGGAGGAAGAAATGTAAAACAAAAATACAAATTCTAATTCTTTTTTAATTTATATTCCAACCCACAATGACTAGAGACCTTAATTCTCAGCAACTACAGCCTGAACCATCTTGTTTCTAAGGCAGCTTTCAGAAAATATGTTGAAAATCCAAGCAATCTTTTCTCTAATTAGTATCATTAGATAAGGGATTTTCTAGCAAAAAATAGAGTTTAAGGGGGAGTTTCATTTGTAGGAAGGTAAACGTTGAGTAGGAGTTCCAAATCTTTCCCATAACGAAGAGATGAAGTCTTAGTATACTGACTGATGATGAGGTAAGTGGGTGAGTTTCTTCAGGGAGTATTCTAATGATTTCAAAGTCAGCTCTTCACACAAAAGGGTTTGTTGTCTGTGACCCTAAACATATTTGTCTTTCTGACTAGACACACATTTTGAAAAGGAAAAACAAACCCAAAAATGAGTAAAAGAATCACTTCTAGCTGATGACTTAAAGTATTTTACAGATGACAACCACTGGACTTGGGTACTTCTGGGGAAGGCTTTTTCCCTCTGGCCTCAGAGCAAGAAAGACTGACATTATTCAGAGTTCACATGACAATATAAACTATCTATAAATCATAAGATATACAGTCTTGATGGATGCAGTTGAGGATCCTGAGATAAGGGGTTTCTTTTTCCCTATGCTCAGTTACAAAACTAATCTCTGGCCTGTGCACCCTGAAGAAATATCCTTCCTCTAATATTCCAATTTATTCAGAGACTTCCTGTCAAGTTCCAAGAACTTCCTGAAAAGAGATGCTACTCTGAGGCAAGTCTGTTTTTGTGATTGTTCATTCTTATAACTAGGCTTTATAGCCTAGACAAATGCCCAGTTGCACTTTGGTACACACAGAACTCATATGTTCAAGTTGACAGTACATTTCAGTTGTGACCAAAGCCAAGACTTTTATCCAATCCAAGAACATCATTGACTCTGGTGAATTCCATAAAACCACTGTGGGGTGGGAACTCACTTTGTCTAAATTCAGCAATGCTAGGAAAAACCAGGGCCCACCTAGATTTCTGGCTTTTTAAATGTCCATGGCTCTTAGAACCTATTAATATGGTTTGAAATACATAGGAAATTGCTTAGCTTGGGCCAGCCAATAATTGGGCCCATTGTCATTAGAATTTCATAATGGATCATCTTTTTCCCTTTACTAATCATAAAATAAATAGATATCTAGAAAAAAAGTTACCTGTTTCTCAATATCACTGCACCAAGCAAGGGGTTACTTGGGCAGAACTTATATAATGTTTTTTCTCAATTTTACACATATTTGTGGCACATCATTTTGCCTGATAAAGTTCTATTTTCTACTTTTACCTTCTATTCTCTACCCTCCCTTCTGACCTCCAATACACATAAATGTGACTGGAACTCCAGAAAGTCAAGAATGTAGACTATAAAGCCCAAGTGGGACATAAACATCCTAATCAACTTTTCATTTTGCCCAGAAGCAAATGTTTCTCATTTTCCAAAGAAATTGGACATTTATCATCATCATCACAGTTCACATTTTCTTTCAATCTTATGTCTGTAATGTTGAACTCTAATTCCAGCTCTAGATAGGTGAGCCAAAAAACCATAAATTGGGTGGGATTTTTCTTAAGGCCAAGATAAGTAGAGTGGAAAAGCTAAGAAGTGTCTCACACTAGGCTCATTAGGTGAATAGTCTGGTAGTTTGCAAACAAGTGAAGGTGAATTTCTGTTGAAAATCTAACTTTGAGGAGCATATTTTTTCCCTACACCAAAGGAAAAACTGAGGCAATGGAAAGTATAAAAAATGCTTAATGGAATTTGAATACCCGAATTCATCCTGTTAGTAGATTTTGGCACAATGAGAGAAGCAGCATCTACACTGACTAGAATTCATGAGACCTATTTGTAGGTTCACTTAGATGGGCAGTAAGATCATTCCACAAACTAATAATCAGATTGCAGAAACTTAAAAAATTAAAAAAATCCTTCTTCCCTCTCTATTCCCCCAACAATTAAACCTATTTACCTTAGTTTCTTCATCTGTAAAATGAGCTGCAGAAAAAAAAATGGCAAACCACTCCAATACCTTTGCAAGAAAAGCTCAAATAAGATCACAGAGTCAGACAGAATTGAAATGGATCAACAAGAACAAACAAAAAGGAACTGAAAGGTTCCTTGGGAGAAGAGATTAATTCTAAGGAAACAGAAGATCAGGAAGAATGGATTAAGTGGTGTGGCTTCCTTGGGCTAGAGCTCTCCAAGATCCAAGGTCATAGAGACAATTGACTACTATTTCACCACATCAGGGCACCTCAATCATGTCAAGTCAACAAAGATTTATTGAATACCAATTACCTGCCATTACCAAATGCCATTGTCCATTGTTAGCAGGAAGGATTAAAAAAATAAAGTAATACCCCTTTGGACCACACCAGGCACTTTCCAAATTTTTCTTCATAATGCCAGCCTCTTGTTCCTGATTTAAGGACCCCAGGACAGCCATATATTCATTCCTCTCCAAACTCTCCTCTAGACCCACAACAAAGTTCCCTCCCTTGAAAGTATCTTCATTTCCCCCCCCCCTTTTCTTTCAGCCCCACTGTATCCTTTATAATTTCTTCCATTATAATGTGAATATCTTGAGGGAAGATAATATTTTTTTATATTCCTTGGTACTTAGTACAATGCCTAGTAATCATTTAATAAATGCTTGTAGACTTCACTTGATTCAGGCACATCTCATTCTTTGAGAGTTGGAATATTTTTCCCCTATTTTTTTTTCATTTGCATTACTAGGGAAAATAAAGTGTCCCCATCCCAAGAAATCAATGCAATGTTATGCAGAGCCAGCCTCTTTCTCTTTCCGTCCATCTGTCTGTCTCCCTCTGTCTCTCATCAGTCTCTCCGTCCCTATCTCTGACTTTGTCTCTGTCTCTGTTTCTGTCTCTGTCTCTTTCTGGCTCTATGTCTGTCTCTGTCTTTCTGTGTTTGTCTCCATCTCTGTCTGTCTCTCTCTGTCTCTCTCCCTCCTGTGTCTCTTTCCCTCCCTCCTTCTGTCTCTCTCTCTCTTTTTCTCCTTCCCTATCTCTCTCTCTCCATCCTCCCTTCCCTTGATTCCTCCTTCTCTCCTTCCCTCCCTTCCTCTGTCTCTCTGTCTCTCTTCCCTCTCCCTAATCTAACTGAAAGATTGAGGGAGAGGAGAGCAAAAGTCCTGCTGAGAAATGTAAGGATGGCAGTCTAAAAAGATCAAGATCCTGGAAGATTTGTGTTCTCTCCCAGTGCTATGGTGAACGTGGGTTCTTTTTAAATTTTCTTTTCCAAATATTTTATTTTATGTTTATTCTTTCAATACACATTTCTTTATAAATCATGTTGAAAGAGAAAAATCAGAACAAAGGGGAAAAATAGGAGAGAAAAAAAACAGAAAAAAGAAATGAATATAGCATGTTTTGATTTACATTCAGTTTCCATAGTTCTCTTTCTGGATGCAGATGGTGTTTTCTATCCTAAGTTTATTAGGATTGCCTTGGAGAAAGTAGGGATTTTGTAATGCCATATTGTAACAGCTAAAGCACTGGATTTGAAGTCAGGAAAACCTGAGCTGAAGTCCAGATCCAGACACTATTACTTGACCTCTTTTAGCCTTAGTTTCTTTCTCTGGTAAGTGAGGATAATAATTGTTCCTACTTTTCAGGGATATTGTGAGAAGTGATGTGATAGATATATTTTCCAAAATTAAAAATACTAAGTGTGTTAGCTATTATGAAGTATTACTATTTTTACACAGAAGGCTCCTAATATGGCTGGTAGACTGGGGGGCTATGCTGGAGAAAATTGTGAAAAGTCGACAAAGGAACATAAAAAGAGATGGAAAGAGAGAAGGAAACAGGGAAACAGGGAAGGAAAAAAAAACTGAGAGGCAGAAAGAGACATAATCATCCCCTTATTCTCTTTGAGTGGAAAATAATACCAGGGTGTTGACCACTTTGGGTGGTATATCTTCCAGAGTTAAGCCAACCCTACTACCAGAGATTATAAATATACATAGATATTTGGGACTCTTTTTCTCATTGAGAAACTTATTTTATTTTCCTTATTTTAATCAAAATCTGTTCTGTAGTAGCCTCAAATATGTGCTTGCCAATGGAGAATCAGTATCACTATATCAGGAATTACCACAAATCCATTGTATCTGGTTTAGTGGAAAGTGTTGTGGTTATGGGCCAAGGAAAAAATCCCCCAAAGTATAAATAATCCTTGACACAAAGCTTACACCTGCATAACTTTGCCTCAAACTCTGGTTTTTTATCTATATAATAATTATATTCATTTACAACCAGTAACAACAGACAAAAGTTGATGTGTGGCATAGATTCCAAGAAATATAAAATCCTGCACATATAACTACATAAGAATAGAAACAGATTCCAAATCCTTAAATAGTAAGGCCAACTAGAAAGTAAGATTTGGTAAAGCTGAAAGACAATCACAAATCGTTTTTATTTTTAAAAATTTTTTGTTTTATTTTTAGAACCCCAAAAGTAAAAAAAAACCAAATGTTAGAAATTATTTTACATGTGAAAACAAAATATTAAATTAAAAATTAAAAAATTAATATTTAAAAGTATAAAATGAATGATGAAAAAGTGAGAATGAGACAGAGCCACAGATACAGAGGATGAAAAAACAGAGTGAGAGATGGATACAAAGAAAGATTTGGCAACAGCAGCTCCCACACTTGACTTTTTTTTTTAAGTGGGAAATAAAGAATGTCTTTGTACGTGAATGAACCAGCTGTTCTAAGACATCACCATCAAATCAACCCTCCTTGAAGTTAGCAGGCACTACTTGCCAGAAGGAGCAGCATTACAGGAAGTTGATAAGCGACCCTTGTTCACAAGGTTATTCAACAGAAGGAAAAGTTATCATAAAACTGAAACGGTCCCCACTGGAACCTTCTGACAGGACTATTTCTTACATTTAGAGTAGTGCTCTAAAGGGGCCAATAAAACAGACTAATAAAAATAATAGAAGAGGCCCAACAACATTAACCAACTATTAAACCCCATGTGGGGGTATGTACTCTCTTTAGTAATATGTGTCTCTCCCATTAGCACCAATGGGACTTAGATGTCTATCATGGGAGAAGGAGCCATTCTACATAACCTGTGCAAAGCACTCAAGAAAACCCACAGATCAGCAATTATATTTTTAACTAAGCAAGATTCTTCTGAGACATGAGAATAGGTTGCATCTGAACATTGTACAATCTTTAGGATATAGGTAACCAACTATAATACTCCATCTAGGAGAATATAATTAACAAAGCCAAAACTGAGAAGCAGACACAATGTGACTTTTTTCTGCCCTTTTTGGAATAATGGTCCTGTATCTTTCTCTCCTTAATTATCATTTACCTGTTTCTTATTTTCCCAAAGTTGCTTAGTACTAATTAGTAAGTTAATGAAAATATAAGAAACTAATTCATGCTAAAGTGTTAATGATTAGTTCAATTCAATAAACATATCCTAAGTACTAAGTTGTATAAAAAGTACTATGTTAAATCTAGAGGATACAGAAATAAGGATGAAGTTGTTGAGAGCTGAAATTTACAGGATTTACAAGCACTTTATAGCTATTTACTTTACTTGCTCCCAATAAGTCAATAGTAGAAGTATTATTACATCAGTTTTATAATAGTGATGAAAAACTGAATCTCAGACTGATAGAATTAAGGAAATGGCAAAATTAGGACTCCATTCTAAATCACCTGACCTCTAGCCTGTTGCCTTTCCCATCTCATCAAGGGAAATATGAAATAATCCTAAAGAAGTGTGTATTTCAACCAGAGATGAGGCATAAAAATAATTTTAATAAAAATTAGGACACAATAAGTATATGATAAAAAGCAAAGATGCTATGAGAGTTTACTTCAACAGATACAATTGAATTAAGCAAGTAAGCATTAGTTGAGTCTACTTCCCAATAGTAACTGAATTTTAAGAAAGGAAAGTACCCAAAAGGAATCAGTTAAATTTTCGACATTAAAAATGACCTGAAGACAAAGCATTTTGTAAGAAGATGGTCCTTCCTCGTATTATCTCAAATCGTACTACATATAGTATCTTCATTTTCCCCTTTTCCCCAACCCAAAACCCAATTCCTTTCAAATATTTGTTTCAGTACTAACACCACCATTTTGCTGTAGTCATTTGGATTTCCCTGTAAAAACTACATCATCAACTTTCATAAGATACATACTGATTTTCTCAATCAGAATCAGTGATATGTGTGTATATATATATATATATATATATATGCATATATATAAGCATATATGACACAAAATTCTGTTTTTTCTTTTTTTCTTGTTTTTTCTAATGAGATAAGAGAGAGAAAATGGGATTTCGTTAATTTTTTTAAAAAATGAAATTTAATTTAAAAACAGAATTAGCAGTAGTTGCTTTCATTTTCTGACTATCCACTCACTTCCAGTTAATTAACTTTGTAACCTAAGTCATCCTTAATTCTTCCTTTATCTTCACTTTTCATATTTAGTCAGTTATCATCTCAATTTTCTCTCCACATCTCTTGCATCTATTCATTTCTCTTCATACAGCCTAAAGAAGACAAAGCAGTCAGTTTTTTGGTTTTCCCATTTAAAAAACCTTTAGTTTTTCTCTATTCCCTATCACCCCTAAAATAAAAAGTCAAAACAGTCAGCCCTCTATTAAGACCAATAACAATCTTTTACTTCTTTACCTTTTCAGGCTTATGCTATCCTATCTCTTTAGACAAAGGTGACATTCAAGCCATCATAGTTCAAACTGGATTATTGGTTATTTCCCAGATTGACTACTGCATCTTCCACCTCTATCGTCATCATCATCATCATCATCATCATCATCATCATCATCATCACTAGCACTGCAAAGCACTTTACATATGTTATCTCATTTGATCCATAGTAAAACCCCAGGAGGTCAGTGCTATTTTTCTTCACAGATAATCCAATTCAAACTTAGGGTTGTTAAGGGACTGCCCCATTATCACACAATTTTGTGTGTCTGTGGTAGGATTTAATGCAAGTCTTTTTAATGCATGTACACAATTCTATATACTATGTTTCTTTAAAACATTTAAAAGAAATTATAAATTTCATTAACCTATCCTGTTCCCCACATACAAGAAGTGAAAGGATAGGTGAATGGGTTTCTATAGAAGTAGATTAGATAGATAGATAGAAAGACAGATAGATAAAAGGAATACTTATACTATTGCAAATACTAAGCTAATACAAGAATATACAAGTAAACATTAACTTGCTTTTTAGAAAGTTCCATTTAAGTGGGAGAAAGCAACACACAAAAGAGAGTTAGAAAGCATTGAGATGGACAGGACTAAGACAGATAATTGATTTTGGAAAAGATAAGGCAAATCCAAGGTAGTTGCTGGAACAAAATTCAAATTTCCCATGGAATGTGGGGAGGGGAGGGTTTGGTAGATAAAATAAAGCTGGAGTGGAATGGCCATGGTTCGGTATCTAAATTGTTTCTCTCTTCTCAATCTCTGTCTTCCCTGCTCTCCTTAGTTGTTAGTACTCTTTTCTTCCTTGATTTTTTTATTGTCTTTATTTTCATATATATATATATATATATATATATTATCTGTCCATAATCCAAGAATATAAACACTTTACAGGCAGGGGCTATTTAATTTTTATCTTCATACCTGCAGCACCTAGCACAATACCTTGTATTTTTCTCGACCTCTATAGAAACAAGCCTCCATCTCCTTAGAATAATGCGTTTCCTAGTTTGGTTGGACTAATTCTTAGGCATTTTCTTCTTTTTGAGAAACAAATTCTTTGTTTGAATTTCCCAAGTTCATAATGTATTTCACGCTAAATATTTCCATTTCTCTTTTGTTTCTTGTTTTAAAAATAAGCATCACAAAGCACAGAGAGAAAGCAACAATATCTGTGACCAAATCTTCAAGCACACTTGGAAAATGAATGCCTTGGATAGCCTTGAACTAAAGGTCTGAATTGTTGTTTTCTAATATAATAACACAAATGTTTGTCATCATAGCTAGCTTTGGAGAGGCACTGGAGATGAGGAGAAAGAACTTTAAAAGTTTTTTATGTCCTCAAAGAAAGTACATAAAACATTGAAAGAGACAAAAAAGGATAGCATTGGAAAATTTATCAAAATGTAAAATTTAAATGAAAAAACAATTGTAGAAACCAGTTCATATCTATGAGTTGTCCCCATCAGTGCCAGATTCTAGACAAAATACTTTCTAAAACATAGAATGCCTAGAGCTGGAGGACACTTAAAAATATCATCTAGCCCATTCCTTTCCCTCCTAGGGTTCCTGCCTTTACTTGTTCCAGGCTGATAACAATTCACTCAAAATAATAATAGCTAACAATTATGTAGTATTGGGGCGGAGCCAAGATGGCGGAGTGAAAACTTGACTCTCTGCATCCTCCTCCAATCTTCTCTCAAATCAACAATAAAATAAGGCTCTGAACTGATCTCAAGTCAATGAATCCAGAAATATTTGCACACTACTTGCTGATATCTCTGAAGAACTTCATATCAGGTTTGTCTAACTCAGACAGAGGAATAAACAGTGGTGTAGACTGGAAGGGAGGGTGGGACTCAGATCAATGTGGCAGAAACTCCAAACTCCAAACTCCAAACACCTGGAGTTTATCTGAGGCACTCGGGACACTCTGCCCTGATTGGGGGCAGGTGTTCTGGCATACTTGCCTTGTTTAAGGAGTAATTCGGACTTAGTCCTAGCCCCCACTGGCCCAGCACCTTAAGTTAACTCACCAAAGTGCCCCAGGGCAAAGCTTTTCAGTGGCCATTTTTTCCCCTACCTTAAAAAGATATCCACACTGTGTAAAAAAAAATGAAGAAGCAAAAGAGAGCTCTCACCATAGACAGCTTTTATTGAGAGAAAGAAGGGATGACCCCAGATCCTGAGGTTCCTTTAGACAAAATTCCAGAGGAAGTTATTAAGGACTATCACTGGTCCCTTTTTCAAAAGGCCCTTCTGGAATATTGCATAAAGAACCTCAAAAGAGAGCTGGAGGATAAATGGGAAAATAAACTGAAATCAGTGCAAGAAGTATATGATGCCCTGCAAAAGAGATATGAAAAAGACATCAATTTATTGAAAAATAAAATTAGTGAAGTGGAAAAAGAGTGCAATGAACAAAAAAATTCAATTGGCCAGTTACAAAAGGAGCTTAAAAAGGTAACTGAAGAAAACAACACTTTAAAAATAAGAATTGAACAAATGCAAGTGAATGACTGAATAAGACTTTAAGAATCAGTCAAACAAAAACAAAAAAAATGAAAAATTAGAAGAAAATATGAAATATCTCCTAGGAAAAACAACTGACTTGGAAAATAGATCTAGGAGAGACAATCTAAGGATTATTGGACTTCCTGAAAGCCATGATGCAAAAAAAAATCTAAACACTATCTTCCAGGAAATCCTGAAAGAAAACTGCCCTGAGATTGTAGAATCAAAGGGCAAAATCACCAATGAAAGAATTCACCGATCACCTCCTGAAAG